>ML787860.1:772459-805556 GCA_009831015.1 Picea engelmannii | reverse complement strand
GAGAATTTGCCATACCCTACGCCCAATCGGTCATGGAGCCAAGGACGTGCCCTTGAAGCCAATCCAGTAACCCTTAGTTGCTTGCAGAGAAAGAAGGAGTGACTAGAGTGTGAATGCTCAAATGAAAGTAAGGAGGGTAGGGTTTCATTTTTTTTTTCTTTAAAGAATGAGAAGGGGGCACATGGGCCTCATGCGAGGTCCCACGATTGCAAACCCATCACCATTTTCAAACATCATCCAAGTGTTCAAGTCCACCAAGACCAAGATTCGATCGCCCAAGTCCAATGGTCAAGAGCACCAAGGGAGAGCTAGATGAGCCATTGCATAATGCGTTTCCAACCACCATCCAATTTGATTTTTTTAATTTATTTTATATTTTTAATTATTTCATTTTAATTGATTATTATTTATTTATTGTAATTTACCATTTTCTTATCTTAGATAAAAAAAAGTGTTAAATCCTATAAATATAAAAAAAAAATCAAGGAACATCAAATAATATTATAATATAATTTAATAATACAATATAATATATAAAGTATATACTTTAATAATATATAAATTGGATATCTATAATAATATATACTTTAAACAATGCAAACCTTCTTTCAACAAAGTCGAATGACATTTAACAAGCAAAAATTAAACTCCATTACCATTACTCATGAAGACAGAAAAGTTAAAACTGATTAGTTAAAATGTCCATGTATTTACAATCAATCTCTTAAGTCCTTTTTTTTTCACATGCTCCTCTTCCTATTTATGTTTGAAGTTGTCATGTAAAGGATTGAGCCGTCCTTTGGTTTCTCTCCATTGGCTCTGTATGGCACATTCATTTAAACGCACAACAAACTTTGATGTATATTTTCCATTTTTTCTATAATGTTCGTGTTATGGCTTAATTCATATGATATATTTCATTAATTGGATATAGTTGGATAGGAAATAAATTAATTTATATATAAATTGATTTAACAAACAAGGATAAGGGTACAATAATAATATATTTTTTATCCCTTATGGCCATAAACATAAGGATGCCAATTAAGTACCTAATTGGGTTTAATTAAAATTAATGTCATTAAATTATAGCTTTATATATATATATATATATATATATATGGTTTAATAAGGGCTTTGATGGTGGAAGAATTTGATGCACACCAAATGTGTAAGATAGAGTAATCAGCGAGTGTGTTATAGGGATAGCATAACTAGCAAGATAAGAAAGTTAGTAGCTTACCCCGACGAAGTTATCAAGCTTAGAGGATTTCGACCCCAACCTTTAGCCACTTATCTTATGGGAGTAATGTTTGTTTACAGACAAGTATAAAGAAACTTATGCCTAACTCTATGTTTGCAGATATAAGTTTGAGTAAAACATAGAATGCCTTAAACCCTTTTCTAATAAGCTTTTGGTTTGATGGAGATTCAGTTATTCAAGATGGTTAGGACTCAGGGAAATCAAGTTCGAGGGGCATCATCGCAAGGACCACCAACGCCGACCCTGCCACCACCATCATAAGGACCATCAACGTCGACACTGCCACCACCATCGCTCGAATTAGCTTTCATTTTGCGCTCCTTAGAGGCTATTAATGAGACATTAAAGGGATGTTAGTCAGTGTAGGTCGAAGTGGAACCCCCACCTTCTAGAGTGGGTAACCTTGAAGCGTTGAGGGACTCAGAGGGAGGGCCTCCACCAAGGGACATCATTAGAGAACTGCAGAAAATCAAACTCCGAGAGTTTGTTCGGGGTCATGCAAGTGAATGCGCAGAGGCATGGTTGGAAGGAATGACGCGATGTTTTGCCTTAAGAGACTATGCTTCCACATCAAAGGTGAAGATAACGATATTTCAGTCAAGGGACAATGCCTTGAACTGGTGGGGTAATCTGGAGAGGCAGTTGCACCGTACCCCAAACACTGTTTCGTGGGAGCTTTTTGAGGAGAGGTTCCGAAGGAAATATTTGCTTGCTTACTATGAGGAACAACATGTAGGAGAATTTCATGCCCTAATTAAGGGAAACATGACGGTGGAAGAGTACGAGATTAGGTTCATGGAGTTAGTAAAATATGTCTCGTACATGGATACCGATCAACGACAAGAATAATTTTTTGTGTATGAGTTAAACCTTAAGAGAAGGGCCATGGTACGAATGTGGAAACCATTGCCAGTAGTTGAAGCTGTTGAAAATGCTCGTTACGTGGAGGAGCATATGATCTTAAATGGAGGTATGATATCAATCATTCCACAACATCCTGGATTCGTGGGGAAGGCCCCTAGGACTTTCTCCAAGGGAGGAAGCTCTAAGAAACCTCCTTATGGAAATAGAGCCGCACCTAGATCAATTACAACATGTATTTCAATGGCAGCGAGTGCAACATCCCACTCATCTCCAACGATGCAGGAATGTCCACGAATTTCTCAGGGAGAAGAAAGTAGGGGCAAGGGCTCCAAGGGAAGGAGCTCATTTCAGAGGCCTTCACAGAGAAGCACCCAGGTTCCACCTCATGTTACTTGTTGGGGGTGCAGAGGACCTCATTACCAACATTATTGTCCAGAATCACAAGCAGGCTTTGTGCATAGAGAAGGAAAGGCCCCAATGGGAAGAGTGAGTAGTAGCCACCATATTTATGCAGTGGTTAATAACTGTCAGGAAGAGCATAAATCCACTGTGGTGGAGTCATCAAGTATGTTAAATCATGTCAATGTTAAAATTTCATTTGATTATGGTGCTATGGATAGTTTCATTTCACCTTGTACATTCGAAAAGTGTGGGTTGGTAGCCTATGAGCACGATGGCTTTAAACAAGTCGAGATGGATTCAGGGGGAAAACAAGCAGTAGGTCCTAATGTCGATAATTGTCTAGTAGACCTGGGAGTGTGTATTACTAGGTTGAAGGTGTACGTCATTGCTCTAGGGATGTATGACCTAATCATTGGGATGGACTGGTTAGAAGCCCATCGAGCTTTGGTAGATTGTTTTGCGAAAATGTTGTTTTGAGTTGATGATGAAGGAAGGTCAGTAGAGATCCATTGTGTATGGAGGACGGTGTCTCTATGCTTTATCTTGACCATGAAGGTTAAACGTTGCATGAGGTAAGGTTGTCGATTATATGTAGTGGAAGAAGTCAATGAAGGGAAACGACCCTCCATGGATCAGTATCCAGTATTGTTGGATTTTAAGGATGTTTTTCTGAAAGAGTTTCCAAGGTTACCTCCTTAGAGGGAGCTTGATTTTACCATTGAGCTAAAACCTGGTGCAGATCCAATTTCCAAGACATCGTATAGGATGACGACGTCAGAACTTTGTGAGTTACAGATGTAGTTGAAGGAACTACTTGACTTAGGGCTAATAAGGCCTAGTGTCTCACCATGGGGTGCACCAGTAATTTTTGTTAAGAAGAAAGATGGTTCCTTATGAATGTGTATAGATTATAGGGACTTGAATCGTGCTACAGTGAAAAATAGGTACCCAATGCCATTGATACATGATCTCTTTAACCAGATGAAAGGAGCAACAATTTTCTCAAAAATTGATCTGCGATCAAGGTATCGCTAGTTAAGGATTAAGGATGGCGATATTCCTAAAACTTCCTTTCGAAATCGGTTTGGGAATTACGAGTTCGTTGTAGTGCCTTTTGATTTGATCAATGCACTAGTAGTATTCATGAGCATCATGAATGGTGTATTCCAAAACTACTTAGACCGCTTTGTACAGGTCTTTCTGGATGATATCCTCATCTATTCCAAGAATGAAAGAGAACATGAGGAACACTTAAGAGTGGTGTTGTCGTGTGTTATAGAGAACAAATTGTATGGAAAGTTGTCCAAGTGTTCTTTCTTCCAGAAAGAGATTCACTATTTAGGTCATATCATTTCCAGTGAATGAATCTTTGTGGACCCAAAAAAGGTGAGGGCCATTATGGAAAGTCCAGTGCCAAAAAATGCTCATGAGGTGAGAAGCTTCATGGGGCTAGTTGGTTATTATCGGAGGTTTGTGGAAGGGTTCTCTAAGATAGCGAAACCCATCACCACCTTGCAGCTCAAGGGGGTAGTTTATGAATGGAAAAAGGAATATCATATTGCATTCATCGAGTTTAAGAGTTTACTAACCAGTGCACCAATTCTATGAGTGTCGGATATGGAAAAAGACTTCAAAGTTTGCACGGATGCCTCAAAGAAAGGATTGAGGGGTGTGTTAATGCAAGATGGGGGAGTGATAGCATATGCATCAAGAAATTTGAAGCAACATGAGGAGATTTACGCTACTCATGATTTAGAGTTAGAATATTTAATGCTAGCTATGAAGCTTTGGAGGAATTATCTAGTGGGGCGAATCTTTGAGCTCAAAACAGACCATGAAATCTTAAAGCATCTCTTCACTCAAAGGGATCTCAATGTCAGGCAGAGGCGATGGAGTGAGTTTATGAGTGAGTACAATTTTGGAATTTCGTAAATCAAGGGAAAGGAGAATGTGGTCGTGGATTCCCTGAGGAGGAGACCACGTGTCTTCTCCTTGGTGCCCTTAAAGGTTAGTATGAGGGAGCGAGTTTTGGGGAAACTTCTTGGAGATAGTTGGTATTTAAAGGTTACTTCATCCTTCCAGAGTGAGAGGCAGTTAGAACCTCGGTGTGAAGGATATAGCCTTGAAGCAGATGGATTGTTAAGATATTAGGGAAGGATGTACATCCCCGAGGTTGGCGATATTCAAAGCATCATACTCAAGGAATCCCATAGAGCACTTTACTGTGCACATCCGAGTGTGAAGAAAATGTACGCAGACATGAAGAAGTTTTTCTTCTGGTTAGGCATGAAGCGTGATGTAGTCCATTTCTTTGCCAAGTACTTTGAGTGTCAGCAAGTCAAGGATGATCATCACCACCCGACAGGTCTCCTATGATTGCATGATGTTCTTATGTCCAAGTGGGAAGTCATTTATATGGATTTCGCTGTTGGATTTCCACTCACATCACTGAAGCACAATGTTATTCTTGTGATAGTTGATAAGTTGCCCAAGAGTGCTCATTTTATTCTAGTTAGAGATACTTATGATGTCACTGATGTGGCACGCGTGTTTATAAGTGAATTCATCCATCTGCATGGGTTACCCAATAAGATAATTTCAGATAGGGACTCACTATTCACATCTAGGTTTTGGACAAGTTTACAGTCAGCATTGGGAACTTAGTTGAACTTAAGAACAACATATCATCCCGAAATAAATGAGAAAACTGAGAGAGTAAATCAGGTCATGGAAGACATGCTTAGGATGTATGTTACGGATAATCAAACCCATTGGGAGAAGTACCTACCTTTGGTAGAGTTCGCCTACAATAACAGTTTTCATAGCTCCATTGGAATGCCACCCTATGAATCTCTGTATGGAAGGCCATGTAGAACACCATTGAGTTGGGAAAGGTTATAAGATCAAGTAACAATCGGGTCAGAATTGATTCAAGAGATGGAGGAACAGGTGATTCAAATTAGGCAACGATTAAAGGAAGCACAAGATAGACAGAAAAATTATGTTGATGCACATAAGACTGATCGAAGTTATAAAGTGGGAGATCAAGTTTTCATTTATATTAGGCCTAATAAGAGTACCATTCAGTTCGGCAAGGGGACAAAGTTGTCGCCTCGATTTATAGGACTGTTCAAAATCCAAGAGAGAATTGGACCCGTTGCCTATCGTCTCGTACCGCCACCCCACTTGCATAAAACTCATAATGTTTTTCATGTATCTGTTCTATGTCATTATGTTGTTGACGAATCTCACAAACTGAGTTGGAATGAATTGCAGGTCTTGGATGCAGGAACCATCATGGTCGAACCGTTACGCATATTGGATCGTAGGGCTTGATAGCTCAGGAATCGTCTAGTAGACCAAGTTAAGGTCCAATGGGACAAGTATAGCCCAATATCTACTACTTGGGAGGATGCAAAGACCTTACGACGAGAAAATCCCTCACTTTTTTGACCACCTCAGGAATATGTTTCTCGAAGGTTAGGTGTATGTAATGCCACCTTTTGACTTAAACAACTAGAATTACTTAAATTCAGATCATCTTTTATTTTCTATTAACTATGCAACTATTAATGATACACTTGAAATTTTAGACATATGGACCTATGTGAATGTCAATTTTATGAATGCTTATTGTTATTTGAATTATGATGGATATTATGCAACCTATTTCTAACTTGAAAATTTTGACATTTAAAGTTGTTGGTACGTGGATACCGAATTGAGGATATGATTAAATGCATCTACATGATAATAATGCATAGATATGTATGAGTTTGTGTTATAGACTATTATGTAGGTCAATGGGCTATGAAATAGCCAAGGGATAATGGTAATAAAGGGTTGATGTCGTGAACATCGACCAAGAAATAGTATGGTATGAATCTTTGTATGTGAAATTATGTTGGTTCAAATGCATTTCTATGATATGTAGACAAGTGCAGGTTTTTCAAGTGGCGAGACTACCTGAAACTGAATATACGATGACAAAATCCCAGTAACACAGTGCCACTATATGGTCCATGGTAGGGTGTTGACCCTAGTTCTATTAGGAGGGGTGGAGGAATTTCCCAACATGTATCCTCTGAAACTTGGAGCCATGGGAGGACGGTGTTAGCTCACGCTCCCCTAGACGTGTGATGATGATTGTCAGTTTCCTGCTGGGGAAGCTTGGTCAAGAGTGTTGACACTTCCGCTTATGGGTTCTATCTGGAGTTAGGTCAATATAGTTAATGCTCCAAGATATTCCAACAAAGGAAGGATATAGATAGAAGATGGAAGTAGGTTAGGGAGGAAGGATGACTAGAAGTAGTTGAGAGTGTGTGGAGTTTTCACCTTATAGTAGAATTTCTTGATTTCCTCTCGTTCAAATAAATATATATATAGTTTCTTAATTGAACTACAATTATCTAAGTGAATGTTGCTTGTGTTAAATTATTATAATTGAGAGATTTTGCGAATGTTTTAAATGGTTTATTATTATTTATGAAATGAATGGCATTGTTGATTGGATTGGGCGCACACAAGAATTGCACTAGGTGTGATAAATTATTGCTATTAGTACACGTGTGAGTCTTGTATGTGCTAAATACACATGCATGCCTTGCACATGTACACTAGTATGTATACGTGTTTTAAATTGATGATGTTACTTATTTAATATGGATGTATGAATCATGTGTTATTTCCCTTGTATTGTAGATTACTATAACTTCGAGACGAAGTTTCTTCAAGGGTGAGTGTATGTAACATCCCAATTCTATGAATTCATGATTATAATTTATTTAGGGTATATTATATTAATCATTTAAATAATTAGATTGAATCTTTTTACTATCTTATTATTTAATGGTAGGTGAGAGAATTAATGAGGGGATAAGGCAGTTAGGAATTGACTGAGGGAGGGGGATTCAAGAGAGAAGGATAATGAAGAGGGGAGGGGACTTGGAAGGGGGGTTTCTTTTTGGGAAAATTATGGAAGAAGGAGGAGGGAAAGAGGAGGAGATTGAAATGGAAAAAATTATTTTAGGGGAATTTTACTTGGGCACTGTTGTTGCTGGGAATTTTGGGCTCGGGGGGCAGGAAACCACAAGGATTCCTGGAGCTAGGGAGTCAGAGAGACTATTATTAGTTGGCTGGGAGGAAAATATTCAGTTTTGGGCAGTTTGGGCAAGGACAAGGACAAGGACAAAGGAGAAATGGACTAAATCAACCAGAACTTGAGGTTTAGGTATGTATTTTACTAGTTGATTTATTTGTAAATATTGTAATCAATTTGTTGTTGCTATTATACTGCCTATTTACCAGTTTACTCTTGCATTAAGAAAAATCTAAACTAAGTTGCTATTATGTTGCATACCAGTTGCTATTATGTTGTCTATTTACCAGTTTATTCCTTCCATAAAGAAAATTCCAAACTAAATTGTGGTAAATAAAACTTCTTGCTTGCAGATATTTCGGAATTATAAATTTTACTTCATATATATAAAAATATTCTTACATGAAAGAGTCATTACATTAGGATTTAATTATATCTAGAGGCCCAGAAGAAGCTCGTGTAATTGATATTCTCCATTAAAACAAAAATGGGTAAATAAAATATAAAGTAAATACTTATCCCCTCAATCCCCTCTTTTGTGGAATCATAGCCCACTATAACTCTTGTCCTTGTCCTTTTAGCAGCTAATGATGTATTTATTATTAATAATGATCAAAACATTACATTTCCTAGGCACACTGGCCTCTTTTAATTGTTTGGGCACTATGGCCTTTCATAAACTAACAAAATACCTTATTTAATATGGGGCTCAAAATTGGGGTATTACATTCCCCTCCCCCCTTATTTTGGCAATGTCCTAAGTGCATATACAAAACATAAATCAAAATTTCAAAATTTATTCAAAAAGTTGTGGGTACTTTCCCACATGGCATCTTCATGCTCCCAAGTAGCATCTTTAGGACCGTAGCAGGTCCACTGGATTTTTACCAACTCTATAACTTGATTCCGGAGCATTTTGACTTTTCTATCCAATATTCACATTGATTGGACCTGGAAATCTCCCTCTGTCTCTACCTGAATCAGATGTCAATCCATAACATGGTTATAAGGATCATGTACATATTTTTTTAGCAAAGAGACATGAAATACATTATGCACATTTGTTGGTTTTCTTTTTATCGACTCCCTTCTCAGGTTATCCGAGTTATTGACCCAGGGTTCATGTCATTCGGGATTCCAACAAAGCCTCTAACTATCAGCCCTCCTGGTAAACCAGAAGACAACGCAACGCTCGGAGGGTACTGCACAGTCTCACCCGAGATAGCTATAGATGGTTGACTATAAGACTCAGGTGTTTACAGTCTAGGACAGAGTAGGGGATAAAGGGTTTCTTGATTAAGGTCATGTTTTGTGAATTGTTACTGTAATCTACTTGTTCCTAGGAATCACATGCATATAACTCAAAATATAAACGGATTCTACTAATGCATTTGGTTATTCATCAATTATAATCACCTATTGTTGAAAGAAGTTAAAGATATACAGACATTCAACACATTACATAGAGATTACCATGGTTCACCCCTCTTGGGATACGTCCACAAATATCTGGCTCTTGGCTCTTTTATTATGGCAGTTCTTGATTTCCTTGCGTCGTGCGCTTATAGTTATCCGCAAAAGTGGGTAAGATCTATGTGAGGCGAACTAGATTGCACCAGGCTCTATAGCCTGCGGTCTAATCCTCATATCTACCTTCCCTCCTACCTTTTCTTGCTCAACAGCTTACAAAACTCGGTTTGTACCACTCAAAAACCCTTCACGTATCACCGACGACAATACTCAAAACAATCGTAATCCTCATAAAAACTAACATAAAATAAACAATAACAAAAACACACACACAACAACAAAACCACATCCCCCTATATGATACTTTTTTATCTATATTTATACATTTTGGGCTCTTCAGCCACTTACAGAATATTACCAAAACCCTAACCCTTCTTACGATAGGTTTTTCTCCCATGCGCGTGTTGTTCTTCCTCCAGTTGTCGCTTTCCTCTATGCACGCTTTCTTGCATTTGCTTGTGATGATCTTTTGCCAGTTGTCACTTCAGTTTCCTGCACTCTTTCTTTCCCATGATCGTCCTTCTTTCCACTTCGGCCTGGTGCCAACAAGCCCCCAACATTGACATGTGACTCGTCCCAAGTCGCCTAATTGCGTTGTGCTTCCTCGATCTCCCTAGTGATCGTCTGTAACTTCTCCTGCAATTCTACTGCTTTTGTCAGTGTCTGCGCGGTTTTCTCCTTGATAATATTGACTGTTTGCGCTGCTACTTCTTCGCTTATCAATCCTGCACATTCTAGCTGAGTCTGTGCTGACTATGTTCTGGCTTCTTCTGCCTACTCCAATATTGCTGCTATCCATCCCTGCAACGGTTCTATTTGAGCCCAATGCTCCTGTTTTTGTGTTTGCACAGTGAGAAGTTCTGCCTGTAACTTCTTTAATTCTTGTGTCCTCTTGACCCGTTCTGGAATTGGGATGGTTTTCTGTTGTTGCTCGAATTCTTGGATCTTTGCATTGATCATTTCCTCCTCCTTGTCCCATTGTTGGACCTATGGATCCTCTTCCATCTTTTTCCAGAGTTGTGATGCTTTATCCAACAAGTCGACTGCTGTGCTGACCTGTTTTTCCATATCCTGTAGTTGCACTGTTGCTCCCTGCTTCCTCTACTCCTTTACTGCTGGTGGAGTTGTTGGTCTAATATGTCCACGGAGAGTCTCGATCTCCTTCTGATATTGATCAATTGCCTACGCAATATGATCGATCTTTTCTGCCGTTGGGAGTTCACTTCCTTGTGCAGTAGTTGGAAGTTCCTGAAAATATCTTCCACTCTGCGTTCCAACTCAGTTTTGCGTTCCTTCTCCTCCTGCGTTTCTGATTTTTCCTGCGTGCAAACTATTTCCAGTGTTTCCTGCTTCTTTGTTGCTTGTTGTAGCTCGACCAAGTTTTTATGTGTTCGAGACTGTATCTCATGGTCGATGCTAACCTGCAATTGGTATAAGGCCTTTGCTGGCATCTGTGTTAGGACCAATTGGATTTGATCCAAATCCTTCAGTGGTGTCTGTCCCACAATCTCATCCATTCGTAGCATGCTTAGCTTTATGTAAATCGTGGAATGTGGTTTAGGAAGGACTGAGTTGCGTTCTCCTACCTCCATTATTTTTGTGGTCTGTGCGCTCGATGGTTCTATGCCTCTGCTGCTACTTGTAATCTGGGCTTCTCCGAATTTCTTCAGGAGTTTCCCCAATTCTGCTAGCTCCTTCTGCAGTTTATCCCTGTGGTGCGTTGCATGATCAAAGTCCTCTGCGAGGCAGTCCTGGACCATTCTGGAAATCATCTCGCCATCGTCCTCTATGATTGTGTATTCTAGTGGTGGTCATTGTGCCTTTTATTTCTTGCGCGCACCTGTTTCTTGTACCGTTGGTCTCTTAGTTCCCCCTGGTTCCTGTGTGATGGGGATCGTCGTGGTTTCCTATGCTCCCTCAGCTAGGTTCTATTGTTCATTGGTCGACTGAGTGGTTTTTGTTCTCCCCTTCTGGGTCCCTGGCTGCTTTGATCTGCCCTCTGTCTAAGTCGAATTGATTTGGCTCGTTCTTGGTTTCCTTGGTACTGGGACTTGTGGAGGCTATGTTTCCGCCTACGGAGCACCTCCTTCTGTTGTTTGTCCTGGTACTGCTCTGGGTATAGTTGGGATTTTCCATTCATCTAGCCACTCGTGGATGATCATGTCAATGTCTCCCTCGGTGACGTAGTAGCGCATTTGTAGCCACTGTTTATGTGGGTCCTGTCTTGGATGTATCCACATGGCTTGTCGCCTAGCCCAGAAATTGGCGATGCCCCCGAATCGTGCGACAAACTCTGGTGTTATCCTCCATGCTCAATTGATTTATTCCTACATTTCTTGTTGGTAAGCTTCGAATATAATTCCATTTTCCTTCTTATGCTTAGCCAGTGGCGCGGCTTTCAGGACGTGATATCTCGCTCCTCCTGGTTGTGGTGTGGTACAGAAGGTGACGTGGTCCGGTTCTTTCCATCCTACGAAAGCAATGAGAGTAATCAACCATGAATAATGAAATTATGTACCTGCTTCCTGCGCGTCTTTACAGTCTATTTGGAACAAGTTTGTCAGATATGGCACCCAACTCATGAAGGTGCCTTCCGCGCACTGAGTTGCAACTGCAATGACTCCTGCCAGTACTTCATCTTTGTGGCATTTTCTTAGCAGTTTGCAGGCTAAGATCTTTGCTCCCAGTTGTGTCGTGACATCGTTAATTTGCTTGATTATAATGCATCTCATGCCCCTGTCTGTGTTATATTTCTTCTTCATTTCTTCTGCCAATGATTTTTCCTTGGACTTGTCGTCCAGTATCAGCGCAGGATCCATACCCCGGATGGGTGGTCCTGTAATCTGCGCAATAAGTTCAATAGTTATGGGGACAGATTTGTCCAGCCATACATCCCCTCCATGCGTAACTGTTAATAGTTGCTTGATGCATGCCATCACATATTGGCCTCTGTCAAAGTGTGGACTCTTCAACAATCCTAATATTATGGTTCTGTCTAATCCGGCTGCCCACTGGCATGGCTTAGTGATAGTTCCTCCAAGAGGGTTCACGGTTATTGTCTCCGTAAAGACTTGTGATGCAAGCTTTGGGTATTTTCTTTCATCCGCTATGTCATGGTCGAAAAATTTGAGCTTTTCGACGTGACCCAATAGTTGCGAGTCCACCTGTATTCCTTCTAGTGTGCGAGGTAGCACAATCTCTGCAGCTGGTTTCTTTCGAGGCAAGGTCGGTATCTAAATCCTGTCTTCCTGTTGTGTTGGCTGGTTCAAAGTTCCAGCAACTCACGGTTGCCACTTCGCCATCCATTCTTCCCAAGCCTTGCCCATTTCACCAGTGAGCTTGGCCAAAAAATAAAAGTTTGGGATGGGTATTTGTGGAACATTTGGTTGGACCTCTACTTCCGGGTTCTGTGTGCTTCCGTTTATTTCCATGGCTGCTTTGGCATTTTCTGGCTGTCCTTCCTGATGAGTTCCTACTGCTTCATTCCAAGGCTCTTGCGCTGCTTCCAGCATGTCCTCTTTCTTGGTTTCCGCTTGGGGCTACGGGATCTCTTCTTGGATTGGTGTTGATTCGACTGGAATGTCCTCCAACGATGGGATTTCGTCAATATCGACGATCTCCGATGACTGCTGGTTGTTCCCTTCCCATGTTCCTCGTGACCTAGTTTGAACCCTAGTAGGTCTGACTGTCTGGCTTGGTTCTGTGAGCTTTGGTGGTGCCATATTGGTGTTGGGCGGACATTTGCTTAGTTCAAATAGCTCGGATAAGCTCTGTGATCTCACTCTGTGCGTTCGGGCTGCTCTTTTTGTTTCTCCGTTCTTCTTGTGCGAATAGACTAACTGTTTATGTGCTCATGTGTTGTATGGGTGTGCTATGAAGCTTATTGAGGACGCCTCCTACCTTGTGTGATTAATGCACCATAAGTGTGGGTTCAATGCATCCGTGGCGGTTTCGTACCTACCCTTATGGCGACTTTGTCGTCGACATCCCATCCGTCCTTTCCTTGCTTTAATTCTGCTGCATGTTGTCCTATCAGTGTGCTTTTACTAACTTTCCTTTTCCCGCTTATTTCCCTTTCCGATATGGCCATTGTATTTTCCCTCACTGGTTTCGTGTTGTGTCTGCGACTTGTCCGTCACGCTGCGCATTGGTTTTTTTTTTTATTTATTGGTTTTTTTTTTTTTATTTACTGCGCGATGGGTAGTCGACTATCTTTGTATAGCTTCAGTCGACTCCCGTTTATCATTCCTCTGAGGTCTACACCTGCTAGATCTTTCAACTGTACAACTCCTCCGTCTGTGATAGCTTTTACCTCGTATGGTCCTAGCCAATGCATCCTTAGCTTCCCTGGGTGCTGCAACGTTTTACTGTCATAGAGAAATACTAGATCTCCTTCCTTGAACATCTTTCTCTTGATGTGGCGGTCGTGCCATGCTTTGTATCTCGCTTTCTATACTTGTTGGTGGAATCCTGCCAAGATTCGGTCTTCCTCCATTGACAGTAATTGATCAAGTCGTTCCTGGACTGCGCCTCATTCTGTCATTTGTGTGATAGCTGCTACACATAGACTAGATATTAGAAATTCTAATGACACTACTGCTTCTTGACCATAGACCAGTTTGAATGGTGTGTGACCTGTCAAATTTTTGCATGTGGTTCTATACGCCCATAGTACTGTTGGTACCTTGAGATCCCAATTGTCCCTGTTGACGTTGCATATCTTCGTTAGGGCATTCTCTAGAATTTTGTTGAAGGCTTCTACTGTGCCATTAGCCTGTGGGTGATACGGTGTGATTTTTTGGTGATGAACTTCAAACTCTTCGAGCATCACTCGGATGGTGTTGTTGATGAAGTGCGTTCCTTGATCGCTCATCAAAATTCTTGGGCACCCAAATCTAGTAATTACCTGTTCAAAAAGAAAGTGGGCAGTTGTTTCTGCACTGCAATCTTTTACTGGTGTTGCTTCCACCCATCTTGTTAAATATTCGGTCGCAGTGATAATATATATCGCCCCTGTTCTCTTGGCGGGTGGGTTAATGGGTCCCACAAAGTCTATTGCCCATTTGTCGAATGCCTGAAGTGTCACTTGTGGTCGTAGTGACATCTCGTCCCTTCTGTTGGGTTTGTCAACCCATTGATAGACATCACATGCCTAAAGTGTCACTTGTGGTCGTAGTGGCATCTCGTCCCTTTTGTTGGGTTTGTCGACCCATTGACAGACATCACATTGTTGACAATATTCTTTCGAGTCTCTATGTATTGTTGGCCACCATAATCCTGCGTGTAGTAGCTTCTACGTGGTATCTTTTCCTGCGTAGTGCCCTCTTGCTATTCCTTCGTGGGCTTTTGCTAAAATTCACGGTCGTTTGTGGTCTAGTACATATCTTTATAAGATGCTATCTGCACCCATTTTGTATATGTGCCCTGCGATCAGTTGATAGTCGGTTGCGCGGACTACCAGGTTCTTCTTCTGCGTAGTGGTATATCCTTGCGGCGTAGTACCTGTGCTCAAGTATTGGATGATCTCTGCGAAGTAATCGTCAACATTCTGTACTGAGAAGAGTTGTCCATTTGGAAAGTTGTCTTCCAAATTCGTTGGTTCCTCTCCATTTGTGACCCTTGATAGGTGGTCAAGCACTGCATTCAGTTTCCCTAGTTTGACTATTACCTCGAAGTCAAATTCTTGAAATAGCAGTAACCATCAATAGATTCTCCCCCCCAACACTGGCTTGTTAACTAGGTATTTCAGGGCTGAGTGATCTGTGAACATCTTAAAGTGTTTTCCCAATAGGTAATCTTTGTATTTCTGTAGTGCGTAAACCATAGCTAAGCCTTCTCTTTCCGTCGTTTTATAATTCTGTTCTGTGTCTGATAATTTCCTGCTTGCGAACGTTATCGGGTGATCCAAGTCTCCTGCTCCTGGTTACGCTAAAATAGCTCCAAGTGCTATTGTTGATGCATCTACATGTACATGGAATGTCGTTTCCCAGTTTGGAAATACCAATATTGGTGCGGTGACCATCTTTTCCTTCAGGGTATCCAGACTGTGTTGGCACTCATCGTTCCATTGATACTTGGTATCCTTCCTTAACAGTTTTTCCATAGGCGCTGTAATTTGTGCATAGCCTTTGATGAATTTCCTATAATATCATGTATGTCCTAACGTTGCTCTTAGTTGGCAGACTGTTTTTGGTGTTGGTACGTTAACAATGACTACGATTTTGGCCGGATTCATTAGTAAACCCTGTTTGCATACTATGTGTCCCAGTAGTATCCCAAATGGTGTTCCAAATATGCATTTCTTGATATTCAGTGATATCTGGAACTCTCTGCATCATTCTAACATCAGGCATAAAACTTCCACATGGTTTTTTAACAGGCTATAAACCGTCCAATCATCCAGGTATACTTCGAGAAATTGGTGGATGAATTCCTTAAATGCTGCGATGACCACTCTAGATAATATCGTAGGTGCATTCTTTAATCCGAACGACATGATTGTGTACTGATAAGATCCCCATTCTGCCGCAAATGTGGTCTTGTGTCTATCCTCATGTTATCTTAATCTGATGATATCCCGAGAATCCATCGGTGAATGAATAGGCTTCGTGTCCTCCTACGTTCTTGAGTACTTCGTCCGTGAATGGTGTGGAGAATGGGTCGTGTAAGCATGCATCATTCAACTTCCTCAAGTCGATGCATATCATGATCCCTCTTCCTTGTTTCTTGTCCTGTACTACCATCGGGCTTATCCATTTTGATTCTTCGACCAGTGCGATGATGCCGGCCTCAAGCATCCTATCGATCTCGTCTTTAACTTTCTGTTTGTAGATGGGGTTCAGTCTATATGGTCGTTGTTTAATGGGTCTTGCATCAGGTCTGAGTGGTATCTTCATTTCTCCTAATTCTCCAGCTATTCCTTTCATCTCTATAAAGGTCGTGGGAAAAAGGTTGTTGTATTCGCGCAACAATTCTATGATGCTTTCTAGTGTCTGTTCGTCCCAATAATCTCCAATGCTGGCCATTTTGGGCTGCTCAGCGGTCCCTATGTTAACCTTCTTGATCTTGATTGGTGCATAGATGACCTTTGATTCTAAGGGTGTTCCTTCCACATTTCTCTCGCTTTCGACTTCTTCAATATGAATATCACACAGATCATCTCCATCTAGTGCTTCTTCCTGTACATGGTAGCATGACAACAGTTCCTTGACTGTCTGCGTATTCCGTTGTTGTACCTCTGTGATAACTTCCACTTCTAATTTTGTAATGAATATGACATCTCTGATCCGTTTCAGGGTCGTGTCTATGTTGGGGTTCTCATGCTTGAATGAGAAAGTGACTGTAAAGTTTTGTTGGAGTGGCGCCCATGTCTTGGTTCCTTTTCGCAATTCTTGGTCTATATACCAATTCACTGGTATGCCTTCTAAAGTATGAATGAAGTGGTGAGACCATTCTTCTGGTGGCATTATTTTCCATAGTGTTTTACACACCTCCAAGTGTTTTGTTGGTATTCCTATTCCATCACATTTTTGTCGGTTGTTCCATATCCGGTTTGCGTCGAACCTTAAGCGCAGTAATCATTTGCATTGGTACCAATCTGTGATAGTCTCTTTGTGCGCACCCCACCATCTTGCAGGTGTAGCCTTTAGTGCTAAATCTAGTGCTAATAGTCTCTGGTTCTCTAATACTTCGTCTTCGTATTGTGTCAAGAAAGTTTCTAAGTCATTTCGCCTGTGAAAACTGGGTGGTTCTCTGATTTCTGTGTCAAGCCATCTTACTGCGCGGTCTATTCTTGCACATCTTCTTGTGGATACTCCGTGTAGTCTTCGCTGCCAGTTTTCTAACACAGTGTCTGAGTTTGTTGTGCATGAAGTAATTCTCCACCAACTGAGTACCCCGTCTGCAGTTGGGTTTATATAGTCTGCATCGTGCGCAACTGTTCTATACAACTGGACGATTTCGTCTAGATCTAGACAAGTGGGTTTGACGAACCTCTCGCCTTCTGATGGGTCGAGTGGGGCTATAACCCTGTAGTCTCCTGACTCAAATGTCATTTTTCTGGTCTTCAATTTAATTATGGACTGGTTGTCAAACGCCCAATCCAAACCAAGTAATGTTGGGTAAGGTGTTGTACCATCTACTATTTCGATGACTTAAAAGTTTGCCTTAGTGCGCACGCCATCCAGATCTACGGTTACTCCTTTCAGTCTACCTATTGGTAGAACTCTATGTTGATTTGCTAGCTTTAATTGAACAGTTGGGTATCCCAATGTAGGTTCTCCCATGCATTGCCATGTGGTTTTTGGTAGTACGTTCACCTCGGATCCTAGATCTAGTATAATATCTCCCATGTTGAAATCCCCAATGTTAGCATTGATTCTAAATTATCTACTTGTTCTTCTTCTTGTGTGTAGGTGGTTGACAGTTTTCAGTTTTGGCTTCTATTTCGTCTCGCTGGTACATTTCTCTAGGGTGTTTTGCAATACTTTGATAGATGAGGGATCACCTAACATTTTGATGCATGATTGCAAAAATTCTTTGAGAGTACTTACTTGTTCCCTAGGTTGTATTCTGTTGGTATGGTCCAGTGATGGTGGCATGTCATATTTTGAAGCTTCCTTGTTTTGATGTGCAGTCAACGCTATGTCCTCCTTCTAGAATTCTTGTTGGGCTTCTGTAAAGATCTCCTTTTCTTTTTGCGCATCGAACTGCTTCTTGGGGTCAGGGTTCTTCTTTACCCATTGGTTCTGCGCTGGGTCTTGTCGAACTACATCGTTTCCTATTTTCGTTCCTCCTCGAGTGACTATGTTGATGTTTCGTCTGTCATCCCTTGCTTCAGCTGAAATCCACTAAACATTCTGGTTATTTTGGTTCCTTTTTTCCTGGAACTTTACGAGGAGTGTCGGACATTCCTCTGTATTGTGGTCCGAAGTGCAACAATACATACAGGTCGCTGGTGGTAGTGGGCATTCCCGTGCATAATGTCTTGGTTGCTAGCAATTGTGACATGTAGTTGGTCCTCTCCCATGTCTGAAACCTCCTCTGCCTCGTCCTTCTCCTCTATAGGCTATGTGATCACCTCATGGCGCATTATATTGTATTCCCTGATTATACTGCGTGGTATTGTACTGGGGCTGTGTTGCGTTGTACTGCGGCTGCGCGTTATTATAGCATTGCTGCGCAGTATTATACTATTGTTGCGTAGTGTTGTATGGTGTTGGGGCTTGAGTGAACTGTGGTGTTGCCTTCCCAGTCATCATTTATGCCTGTACCCTGTAGGCGTTTGAGGTTCTTTCTCGCATCAGCTCCATAGTTTTGCAATCCTTGTCGTCGTGGCCGACTGACTTGAAAAAAGTGCAATATGAGTTCGTTGGGACTGTTTGGTATTTCTGAATCATCATGGTAAGGGTCGTGACCCGGTTTCTCACAGATTTCACACCATAATCCCCCCTGTGGTAGCGGGTTTGGCATCCCTGTTGCCATACACTATGCAAACATCAGACATTCATATTTGTGGTGTCCTTCTGTCCTGCATGTGGTACACCAAACGACTTCTCGTTTGTCCTTGTTCTTATTCTTGTTCATCTGAAATGTTAAGTTCTTTAGATCCTCTTTCAGTTCTTCAATAACCGGGTCCGTCTGCTGATACTGATTCTCTTCCAATTGCAAAGCTACCTGCAAAGCCTCTGCTTGTGTCTGAAACTTATGTTGTCGTAGTGGGTATTTTAAGTGTGGGAGTAGTGAGTTGATAAACAGGTGTCGATGTTGCATCTTGGTCATAAGGTATTTTAACTTCCCTTTTAGTCGCTTGAACCTTTGATCAATCTCCCATACCAATTCCCCTGGTTTCTATCTTATTTCAATCATCTCGTTCATATATTGATCATTTGAGCTCGGCTTCTGGAACTCATTGATTAATAGTTTCTTAATGTCGTCCAGTGTCCTTGTCATCCCTGGAGCACTGTTCGTGTCTAGACTCATGTACCAGTCTAGTGCGCGGTCTCTTAGCATGATCGCTAGCTGCACGAGTTTGGTGTTGTCATCAGTGATCTACTTTGCTTCCCAGATCTTGGCGCAAATGAATAGATTCTTCTCAAGGTCTTATGTTGCTTCTCCTCAAAAATCCGGTAATCTGATAGTAGAGTCGTGTCCTGTCATTCTGAGTACTGAACTACTACCTCCTCCATGCGGTGTGGATACTTGACTAAGATTACCTAAAATAGCTCCTCCAGTTATCGCTCCTTATGTAGATGTACTTCCTGCTGTCGAACTTCCTCCGAACTTTGGTTTCCTAAACGGTGGTGTTCTCTGTGGTGTATTGCTCGCACATGGGTTTATGGGTTCCACACTGACATTGACCTGAAAGGGGTGGCTGTCTTCTTCTCCCGTTCTTGGGCCTCTAGTTTTCCTCTCATAGGTGGCGCGTAGGATTTCCTCAATCTGCTCCACAGCCCAGAGATCCTCTACCTCCTCCTCATCGCTTTCCAAGCCCTCCCTTTCGGCTACGCCTCTCTTCTTGGTGTTTATCTTATATTGGTAGGGTGCTTCGCTACGTGTCGTTCCTAATGACGCCAAGATCCACTTGAGCTGGTCGTCATCCATCGAGATCAGATCTAAGGGTTCATCTTCCTTCTTCTCTTTATCCTACCC
Source organism: Picea engelmannii (assembly GCA_009831015.1). Taxonomy (NCBI): domain Eukaryota; kingdom Viridiplantae; phylum Streptophyta; class Pinopsida; order Pinales; family Pinaceae; genus Picea; species Picea engelmannii. The sequence continues at coordinate 785,748 of ML787860.1, read as the reverse complement.
TCCTTCCATTCCTCCTTTCTCTGTCAGTGTTTCCCCCCTTCCCCCATGCACGCAAGGAAGTCTAACTGTCTGATTTCATTGTCATTACACCTTTGTTATAAAGCGATATCTTGATAGAAGTATACAGGGATCGAATATACCTTCCTCTGGGTCCTTGTAGAAATTCTTGCTCGGCTGCGCTGTATGACTTTGTTGTGTCTACTGCAAACTCTGTGATGAATCCTGCCACAATACTGTCAATCCAAAAGTCTACTGCGCAGGTGAATTTGTTGTTCACCTGCTGCAGTTGTTGAATCTGTACTAGAGTCCAATCTAGTTGTCGAATCTGGTTTGTCGGGTGATTATCCATTAATCTTAATATCCACTCATGTAGTAGATGCGGAAAATCACAGAAAAATATTTCGTGTAAATCTGTAAACACGTATTTATCCAGGTATCTGCGTGGTGTGATTCTAGGGTTTCTATTGTCTTTGTGTGCAAATTCTAGCTCTTTAGTTCTCAACCAACCCTCGATTTCTTCTCTCGTGGGGTTCCAAGGTCTCCCCATTCCCTTCTAACGGCTCACTGCTTCTTCGATGGTTCTTGTCCACTCTATCTCATCTACTCAGTCCTATCTTGTTCCTCTTAACCCGACAACAGAACCATTTGTTGGTTTTCTTTTTATCTACTCCCTTCTTAGGTTATCAGAGTTATTGACCCAGGGTTCATGTCATTCAGGATTCCAACAAAGCCTCTAACTATCGCCCCCCTGGGAAACCATAAGGCAATGCAGCTCCCGGAGGGTACTGCGCAGTCTCACCCGAGATAACTATAGATGGTTGACTGTAAGACTCAGGTGTTTACAGTCTAGGACAGAGTAGGGGATAAATACTTTCTTGATTAAGGTCATGTTCTGTGAATTGTTACTGTAATCTACTTGTTTCCTAGGAATCGCATGCATATAACTCAAAATATAAATGGATTCTACTAATGCATTTGGTTATTCATCAATTATAATCACCTATTGCTGAAAGAAGTTAAATATATAAATACATTTAACACATTACACAGAGATTATCGTGGTTCACCCCTCCTGGGTTACGTCCACAAAGATTTGGCTCTTGGCTCTTTTATTATGACAGTTCTTGAATTCCTTGTGCCGCGCGCTTACAGTTATCCGCAAAAGTGGGTAAGATTTATGTGAGGCGAACTAGATCGCATGAGGCTCTACAGCCTGCGGTCTAATCCTCAGATCCACCTTCCCTCCTATCTTTTCTTGCTCAACAGCTTACAAAACTCGGTTCATACCACTCAAAAATCCTTCACGTATCTCTGACAACAATACTCAGAACAATCGTAATCCTCATAAAAACTAACATAAAATCAACAATAACAAAAACACACACACAACGGAAAAACCACATCCCCCTATATGATACCTTTGTATCTATATTTATACATTTCAGGCTCTTCAACTACTTACAGATTATTACCAAAACCCTAACCCTTCTTACGCTAGGTTTTTCTCCCATGTGCGTGTTGTTCTTCCTCCAGCTGTCGCTTTCCTATATGCATGCTTTCTTGCATTCACTCATGCTGATGTTTTGCCAGTTGTCACTTCAGTTTTCTGCACGCTTTCTTTCCCATGATCGTCCTTCTTTCCACTTCAGCCTGGTGCCAGCAACATTCAACCTAGCTGATAGAGCAATAATTGGGCCAGAGTTTCTCAAGGAAATGGAAGAGCAAATGCTAAAGATTAAGCAGAATTTGAAGGCTGCCCAAGATATGAAGAAAAGTTATGTTGATAAGACTAGAACCCACTGAGAGTTTAAAGTGGGTGATCATGTTTTTTTGAAAGTGAAAGCCAACAGAGGTTCCCTGAAGCTGGGAAATTGTTCCAAGTTGGCAACTAGATATTGTGGGCCATTTGAAATCCTAGAAATGATTAGACTAGTTGCAAATATGCTTTCATTGCATGCATCCATGACTGTACATAATATGTTTCATGTTTCATTGCTTAAGAAATATATACCAGATGCTAATCATGTTATTGATTGGAATGTGATTCAGGTGGACCAAGAAGGCATCTTGCAAGTGCATCCGGTGTGCATATTGGACCGGAAGAGAAAACAACTCTGGAACTGAGTCATAGGGTTTGTAAAGGTCCAGTGGACCTGGTACGGTCCTAAGGACATGCCATGGGAGCATGAGGATGCTATGCGGGAAGAATACCCACATATTTTTTAAGATTTTGAAAATCTTGTTGATGTTGTGTAAATAAGTTGCACTGAGGACAATGCAAAAATAAGGGGAGGGGATTGTAATATCCCTAAGACGAGTCCCAGTTGTATTATGAATTGTAAACATGTTTTGTAGGCTGGTGAACCGAGCAATTATAAGTTGGTAGGCTTATGTGTTAGTAGGTCGCAGAGCCTAGGTGTTAAAGGCCATGAGCATGTTTTGTACATGTAAATATTCATATTATAAATATAAAAACATCATTGCTTGTAGACCGACCACGATAAAAGAGAATGGGGGACTAAACTCCACTAGGTTGGGTAAGGGAGAGGGGGATGAGAGGTTGGAAAGAGAGGGATAATCCTAAGGTCTCAAGTCCAAGAGAATAATAATTTATTATTATTCCAAAAGTTGACTAGAAGGATATGTTTTTATCCTAAGTTCCTTTGGGAGGATGGGTGACTTCCAAAGGGAAAGGAATGTGCTTCATGAATGACAAGTGTCAGCTCAGACACATGCAGTCTTAAGGGGAAAATTCTTGTTGTTGGGGGGGTCTCACTCACTCATTAACGCAGGGAGGTTCACGCACAAATAGTTTTGGCTCTCACGATGTCACCATATTCGCTATGCTAGACCAGTCTACCCCATATCTTCTCATGAGTTCACTCAAGCGCTGAGCAAGCACACAACCAACCAATTCCACCATTATTGAACCCGTGGCCATCGTGCACCTTTGTAATTTACTGAGTCGTCCCTTGCCTTACCCGACTTTGCTATTGTGGTTTGAAGAGGTGGGTTGTCAAGCCCGTGGTTGAAGAGGCAGGTTGTCAGGCCTGTGAGAAACTCTCTCTCCAGGTGAGAGAGGTTGTTGTGGATTGAAGAAGTAGGTTGTCAAGCCTATGAGAAACTCTCTCTCCAGGTGAGAGAAGTTTTTGTGGATTGAAGAAGCAGTTTGTTAGGCCTGTGAAAAACCCTCTCTCTAGGTGAGAGATGTTGTTGTGGATTGAAGAAGTAGGTTGTCAGGCCTGTGAGCAACTCTCTCTAGGTGAGAGAGTGTGTTGAGGAAGTGAGTTCTCCTGGAGGGAGTCTTGTAGCTTCTACAGAGCTTTGAGAATTCTAGTCTGGCCTGTTGCTGAAGCCCCAGAAGGGAAGTGGAGCAGTCGATGGACTGTGTGACAGTGAAGTTGTATACTCGTGGGGTGGGACAGACATGTGGGGAATGAGAGTCTATGAGCAGTGGGCGTAAGTGGATCCTGGGAGAGAATCCTTCCTCTTAAATTGTGTGACTTTTCTATTGACCTTGTCTAGCCTAGGAATCCCTTGCTCGGTGGAGTTTAGTCCCAACTCGGGGGTGACCCACTGCTGAGAGTGATGAACAATGTGGTCTAAGACTGGGAGGTTCGTGGAAGGTATGCACGTAGTTGGTGGCTTTTTTCTCCAGTTAAAAGATAAGTATCATTTCTATGCTCAATTATGTATGTTGTGCATGTCTGTGATTCTTGAAATGTTATCATGTGTTTCGTTGCATGTATGAACTACTGTCATTTCCACAGGAGTCTGTATGGTAGCAGTAATTATGTGTTATTTGTTTTAAATTCATTAGAAATGCATGTTATATATGTGTGTGTGTGTGTGTGTGTTCTGAGGATTCCACAAAATGGTATCAGAGATAAGAGAGACATCTTGTAGTGATGTTGCCCGACCTATTGGTGGCTAGGGACGTTACAAAATGGAAGCAGGAAATGCAAGCATGTATGCAACTAGCTCTATTCTGTCCAATATCTCAAATGGACCATAGAATCTAGTTGCTAGCTTTGTAAAACTACTCAACTTCAAAGAGCTCTTCTTGGGCATTACTTTTAAAATCACATGCTCCCCCACTTTAAATTCTCTAGTCATCATGTTATTATCTACATAAATTTTATGTCTATCTTAAGCTGCCTTTAAATTATGCTTAATTATAACCATATGGTATTCCATATCTTTGAGAAATTCTGGCACAAGTACCACTCTATCTATTGGGTTGTCCCAACTCACTGGAGTATTGCATTTCCTACCATACAAAGCTTCAAATGGGCTCATTTTCAATGGAGCATGATACCCATTATTATAGGAAAACTCAACCAAGTGCAAGTAATCTTCCCACTTAGATGGCTTATCCACCACATACATTTTCAACATGTCTTAAATTACTTGGTTGACTCTTTCTGTCTTCCCATATGACTGTGGATGGTATATTGTACTAAAGTTCAAATTTGTACCAAATTCTTTAAACAATCCCCTCCAGAAATTTGAAGTAAACTATGTATCTTTGTCTGAAACAATTGCCTTAGGTATCCCATGCAATCTAGCAATCTCCCTCATGTAAATTTATGCAATGTTAGTTGTTGTATGAGTCATTTTTACAGGAACAAAATGAACAGTCTTTGTCAATTTATCAACCGCTACCATGATTGAATCATGTTGTCTTGTTGTCTGGGGAAATTTAGTTATAAAATCAATGGTTACCACTTCTCATTTCTTCTCTGGAATTGGTAATGGTTGTAGCAAACCCGCTAGGTGCCTATCCTCAGCCTTCACTCTCTGACATTCCATACATATGGCAATGTAATCATCATCATCTTTCTGCATTCCTGGCCAAAAGAATTGGCTTCTTACTGCTGCAATTGTTTTCTGGTAACTGAGATGTCCAGCATATGGAACATTGTGCATTTATTTTAATACCAAACTCCTAAGTTCTCTGGAACTAGAAACATAAATTATATTTTTATGCATAAGTAATCCATCTTCATTCATCTGATATTCTTTAATTTTATGTTGTACATTTTCTTGTTGTAAGCATTCCTTTACCCGTAGGTAATGTTGATCTGTAACAACAATATATAAAATTATGCTCTTTAAATATGATTGATGCATACTAATGGTTGTAGCATAAATGAGATGTACTTTTTTACTAAGTGTATCAACAACTTTCTTTTCTTTTCCTTTGATATGCTTTATGTCAAAATCGTATTCACTTAAAAATTCAAGCGACCGCGTTTACTTGACATTCAAAGTCGGTTGTTCAAAAAGATATTTCAAACCACTATGGTTTATTCTTAATTCAAATATCTTCCCCATGAGATAATGTGGTCTCCACATATCCAATGCATGAACAATGGAAGCAAGTTCCAAGTCATGTGTAGCATAGTGCCTCTCATGTTCTTTGAGATTTCTGGAATCATAACCAATGACATGTCCATTTTGAGTAAGGACTCCACCAAGTCTTTCCTTGCATGCATCTGTACATACCACAAAACGTTTATTTGGATCATCAATCTTTAAAACAGGTGCACTAGTAAGTAGTTCTTTAAACAAATTAAAGTTCTCTTCACACCTAGTTGTCCATTCAAATTTAATTCCCTTCTTTTGCAAAGAAGTGATGGGATAAAAAATATTAGAGAACCCTACAATAAATATGTTTTGGTAACCATCTAATCCCATAAAAGATCTAACTTCTCAAACATTCATGGGTATTGGCCATCCTCTAATGGCTTCAATATTCTCTGGATCCATCGATATACCTTGCTCTGAAATAACGTGTCCCAAGTAATGGATATGTTCTTGGTAAAAATAACACTTACTAAGCTTTGAATACAATCGATGTTCCCTCAACACTTGCAATACCAATCTTAGGTGATGTTCATGCTCTTCCTCTGACTTAGAATAGATAAGTATGTCGTCCAGGAATACTACGACAAACGTATCCAAATAATTTCAGAATATGTCATTCATTGAGCACATAAACACAGTTGGTGCATTGGACAGTCCAAATGGCACCAATACAAATTCATAATTCCCATTCTTGGTTCTAAAGGTTGTCTTATGGATGTCTTCTTCCTTGATTCTTACATGATGATATCCTGATTTCAAGTCTATTTTTGAAAATATATTTTCCCCTCTTACCTGATCAAAGATGTCATCAATTCTGGGTAAAGGATATTTGTTCTTCACAGTGGCTTTATTCGGCTATCAAAATTCAATACATAGCCTCAATGTTCCATCCTCCTTTTTCACAAAGAGTATTAGTGCTACCCAAGGTGAAACACTTAGACGTATGTACCCTTTCTTCAACAATTATTCCAACTGAATTTGTGATTCTTTTAATTCTAGTGTACTCATTTTGTAAGATTTTTTTGATACTGGGGCAGGTCCTGGTACTAAATCAATAGAGAAATCTATCTCCCTCTTTGGTGGCAACCCTAGTATTTATTGGAATACATCTTCAAACTCTTGCAGTATCGAAAAATCTTCAAGGCTTGGACCTTTTATCTTTTCTAGCTCCTCCACATGGGCTGCATACAATTGACATCATTTTATGAAACATCTCTTCAGTTTTAAGGCTAAAAACTCCCTTATAAAAATGGGTCTTGGAATTGCTTTCACAGTGCTTTGTTTTCCTTATTTATTAAGACATGTAAATGTCTTGTTATGACAATATAGGGCATCATGATGCTTGTCCAAACAATCCATTCCAATTAGAATATCATTAGACCCCAATGGTATAATATTTAGATCAGCATTAGTATTCACTCTGTTCAGACTTATGGAATAACCTTTGACCATGTCATTGATCTTTCTTTTGGTTCTAGTGGCTTGCTAAACCAAAATTGATTTTTCAAGCTTACTTTTATCCAAATTTAATCTATCCCCTATTTTAGGATCAATGTAACATTGATTTGCTCCTAAATCAATTAAAATAGAAACAGGTTAATTAATTATCTTACCTTCCACTTCGATCATATTGGATTGGTACTCTACTTGTCAATCATCTAAGGTTGCATATATTCTTCTCGTGACTTCTACTGTTGTAGCCTCTTGGATGTTGTGAACGGTCTTCACTTTGTATTTTTTGTGAGGGCAATCCTTGTACAAGTGATCTTCTTTGCATCCCCAACATTGCATTGGTGGTCTTCCCCTTTTTTCCAACGAGTCTTCTCTCTTGGATTCATCCTTACCAAACTAGTCTAGTTGATTTTTATTTGGGCTATTTTTGTTGAAAGGAGGTTTGAATCCTTTCTTTCTCCGATCAAACTTCACTTTCTTCTTATCCTTCCAAGATTTTTGCAAAGACTCACTTCCCTTTCCTTTCTCATACATGTACTCAGCCTTCCTAATGGTCTCATTCAAAGTCATGGGCTCATCATATTGAATCTTATCTTTATAAAATGAAGGTAGTCCACTCAAAAACCTCAGTATTTTCACTTCCTCATATTTTATAAACCCTAAATACTTTAGTAGTCCCAAGAATTTCTTTTCATACTCTTCCATGGTCATGCTTCCGAGCCTGCGTTCAAAGCAATCTTGCATTTTGTTGTTATGGAAGTGATCTGAAAGGTACTCCTTCTGAAAATATTTCTTGAATTTCTTTCAAGTGATCCTGCTCTAATTTATGTGCTCAACTTGCTTAAGTTGATCCCACCAAATATCATCTTTTTCCATGTAGATGGTAAGTGGCAATTCTGGCTTCTAGGTTTTATGAGTAGTTATGCAATTGAAAACACCTCTTGATTCCAAGCAACCATGCTTCAACACCATCTTCCCTTTCTCTTTCACCATCAAAGGATGGTGGCTTAAGCTTCCTCAACTCTCCTTGCAGACTGTCTAATTCATGTCTTCTTCTTTGGTGCCTAACAGGAGACACCTCTAGACTACTAATGGAATCTTTAGATGCATAAAATTTCCTTGTTGAGTGAGGTGATTGATGTCTATGAGTTCTGCTAGCATTTCTTGAATAACCAGCTTTTATGTATTTATCTCTTCTTTCATGATATCTTCCCTCTTCCTCCTATCTTGAGTTTGTGTAGATTTTAACCTTGTACAATATTTACTGCAAACAAATTTTTAGTAAAAGAACATAAAAGATATAATGAAAAATACAAACATTACACAAAGATTTTTCCCCTGGAAACCCAAACCGGAAAAACCAGCATATTTTATATTCATTCATTGTGATACATTGTTTACAATACAATATACATATAGGAGCCAGCGGCATCCAAAACCCTAACCCAATGACCTGGATTAGTCAGCAACCCTAATTCCTTAACTGGAAATAGAAAACCATCGACAAAGAAACCATGTGCCAAAAAACCACCTAAATATATGACATGTTTTTCGAGGTATAAATTTTTTTCTCAGGGGCGCTGCCTTCGAACCCCCGCGTAGGGGGCATTCACCCCCCTACACCCCCTCAAGCACTACTACTCGTGCAAAGAATATAACACATACTCAACAATTTGATCCATTCTTTGTTTGCCTCTACAACTAATTTAAGCTTTGCATCAATTGAGCATTTATCTGAGTTTTCTCTCGTATCGGTCTCTCATTGTCTTCTTTGTAGCTCTATACTTCTATTCTTAGACTTCTCATAGTCTCTATTAATGTTTCTTTCTCCCCTCTACCCTTGTGTCCATTTGATTTTGTCTTTGCATTACCAACACTTATATTTTGTCCTTTGGCCTCTTTATCATGGTTGTAAGCTCCCTGTCCTTCTTCCATTTATTGAATATGCATTCTTACACTGAAATGATATGTTTATACCCCCTAATTCTGCAAAATGTGGAAGCAACCATTTTTGTTAGAAATATGCATATCATAAAAAAAATGTCGATTAATGCTACATGTCCTTTTTTTCTACTCAATTTATGAATATTTATATCACAATTATCCAAATTATAACAATTCCAGGAAATTTACCTCAGAATCATCTTTCCAACGACTATACTCTTGCCCCAATCCAATTTATAAGATGAAAGTTATGGCGTCCTGAAAGAGCCACTTTCACCCTCATTTGTGCATTTTCTCCAGTGGTGAAATTTCATTGAAATGCCAACTTTAGTCAACTATAGAAGAAAATATGTTAGGCACGGGAGAAAATTTTATATGAGGCGTACATAATTAAAATGAAAAATAATTCATAACCACTTTCATATTTTCACTCTGATACTCTAGTCAAAAGCTACAACAATATGGAAATGACAACTTTGCCCTTTTTCACCTCATTTTCCACATTGACTTTTTGGCAAAATTAGTTATCTCTCAATCTATTCACTTTTGGAAAATTTTCACTAAACCAAAGTTGCTTGTCTGGATGGATGTATAAAATGTTGATTACATAAAAAAAACTATTTATGTGATCTAGAGAACTTTTCCTCTTCCGAAAATATCAAAAATCTTGAAAAAGTGGCCCAAAATAGTGGATTTTGGCCTATTTTAGTATTCCCTTAGAATTTATCTAGTTCCTTCATGGGTTTTTTCCGTGTCCACTTTCTGGACATTCTCAATGAATTTCAACATAATCTGGACCACTTCCCATGATCTGGACCTAGATATTTAAAAACCATTATTTTTTCATTTCTGACAAATGCAAGACGAAATGGACAAGGGCCCTCTTTGACACTTTCGTAGAACTAATATATTCGAACAAAACCCACAAGTTTCATTCAAATCTGACTCTATTTTCTCCAATTATGGCCAAAATGTGAAAATGGCTCTAGACTTCGTTTTTTTTTTTTACATTGTGGAGCAGTTTTGCCTATGGGGCGATCTGCACCACTGATCTTAAAATCAGAACAAATCTGGACCATCCATCAGAGGTTTCCATCCAGAGTGCTCAAGAATCAGCTCAAATGGGACTCTGAAAGGAGGGTGTCAAAGAATATTCCCTTTTGATACCATCAGAACTCATCACTCGGAGTTCAAAATATTAGGAAATCTTCGTCGCTCCGACCAGAGGGTATCAAAGAATATTCCCTTTCGATACCTTATCATTTGGAGTCCAAAATATTAGGTAATATTCGTCGCTTCGAACAAAGGATATCGAAGAATATTCTCTTTTGATACAGTCAGAACTTTTCATCCAGAGTTCAAAATATTGATGAAGTGTCACTGCTGCGACCAGAGGGTATCTAAGAATATTCCATTTCAATACTATCAGAACTCTTTGAACGAGATCTTCCAAAAACTATTTTACGAAATCACATCCCAGCGAGATATAATGGTTGAGAATGCTCCCGACTGATCTAACGACTCTCGTTCTTTCGGGATTCTACCATCGACTTCTCTTCATGCCCGACTTTGAAGTCCTTTTGACACTTCCTTCCCGAAGGCCTATCGGGAACGCCTTTCTTGGACCTCTAAGATTGAATCTTGATCGTTGATCCTCCAGGTCAAATTAATATGGACCATCGATCTACAAAACTACACAATCACCATGAAACACACATGAGTTCGACTTCCAAGGCCGGATTTGACTTAGCAGTTACAGATCGATGCCATAAATCACTTCTTTTGACTACTATCAACACCGAAACTCAAAATCTCCCCCAAATTTGGGGATTTCACTTTTGTTCTTCTTCGTCCCCCCCCCCCCTCGANATCCACCACAACGAATTTGAAAATTTTGCAAAACTTCTGGCCCATACCAGTCTGGTGTTGAACATGAAGCTCTGATACCAATGTGTAACGTACATAGCCACCCACAGGTTGGCCATGCTATTTCAAAACTCGCTTCTAAACTAATTTTGAATACTGATAAATTTTTAATTATTAAAGAGGCATGACATATTCACATGCAGATATTGAGATTCATGCTACAACATAAAAGAAATAAATATAATTCTATACACAACAATAACCAACAAGCATGCACATTATAAACATGAATCTCACAGATAATAATTAATACACAATGGAATAAATATACAGGTAAATGAAACCATGATAGAAAGAACTTATATTTAATGAAATGAATCACCAACAAGATGCAGAGCAAGGAAGTTCCACCCAATCATAGACATTATTGTTCCAATTCTCCACAACAATGTCACCCCCGAGCCAAAGTTATGAATCCACAAGGACGGTTCCAGGGTGTCACACATCTTCCCAACCCAATCAACACTCAAGATCTCACAGGCTTCTCAACACACACATCAATCCAAAGTACACCAACTCTATTCTATCCAGCCTGCACAACCCAAGAGAATGGACCCCCTTCTCTGCCACGCAGTCCCTCATGCTATTCACCTCCTTCCGGGGCTCCATTGCTTTTGGTCAAGAATCTCCATGTTGGGAATCTCAGGATTCACAGTTGCGAGAAAAACTTAACACATGTGAAAGCATCTCAAACATGCATTCATTAATTCATGGTTGGAATACACCAACAATCATTACAGCCAAGAAAATTGTGGCTCCTCTCCAATAATTCATTTTTCTTTCCCAAGCCAAGATCAAAATGAATGAGGAATGAAGAGTGTGTGAAAGAATGAATGGAGAGAGAACATAATGAAAAGTGTGAACAAGAACAATGAACAATGAGTGACTGAGTGAACCCCCAAACAGAGCAAAGATCCCCCAAGAAGCTCATGTAACTGATATTCTTCATTTCAACAAAAATGGGTAAATAAAATATAAAGTAAATACTTAGCCCCTCAAGCCCCCTATAGCTCTTGTCCTTGTCCATCTAGCATCCAGTGATGTATTTATTATTAATAATGATCAAAACATTACATTTCCTAGGCACACTAACCTGTAACATACCCACTACCTAAAATCAAACTTTTTCATTGATTTCTCAATAATGAGAATCCCCGAAGCTCGCAGCAGGGAAATGCCAAACCCGATCCATAGGTCCTTAATTCCCTGTCACAGCCTCTTCTTCACATGTCTGTGACATTTCCCCAATTCAGTTTCAGGTTTCAGGGTCTCGTCTTTCCCGATGTCCAGAGTTCCTGTCCTCTTGAATCCTCGAACTCCGACTTGTCGATGCGCTCCTTTCGGCCTTAGCTCCTCCTGGCTAAACTTTGGTCCATGTGACCGCTAATTCATAAGACCGCAGCCTTATCCTTCCTTCAAGGTTTTGGGCTTCAAAATCTCAATGTGCTCCAACTCCCGTTAGCCCTCCAGGCTAGACTCCTGGCCCACATGACCACTATCTCACAAGACCATAGCCTTGTCTCCCATCGGGGTTTCGAACATCACAATGTCGAAATGCATAAACATTTTGTCCTCGGAATCCCCAATATCCCGATATGACGTCAGCTTCCGCTAGTCCCCTGGGCTAGACCTTTTGGTCCACACGACCTCCCTCTATATGACCGCAGTCATACCACCTATCGGGGCTTCGGGGTTTCAAATGTTGAAATGCATTTGCCCACGAAATTGTCGATCCCTCGAATCCAGATTCTTCGCTATGCTGACAGCTGGTCCGCAATGACAGTTTCCTCCTTATTGGGGTTTCGGACTTCGCGATTCCGAATTGCATAAACACTTTGTCACTGGGATTCCCGATATCTCGATGACCCAAATGTTGATAGATGACTTCCTGTCGGGACTTTCCCCGATGGCTCCAATTGCTGCCGCGCGTCCTCCTCTGATGGACGGTCCTGGTTAACTCTCAGGATTTCGTGACTTCTGATGTCCTGGACGCCTCGTCCCTAGGACTCACGAAATGCCGGACTCCGACTCCCTTCAGATCTCTAACACACGTCCCAAGTGAATGGATGGTTCAGATCGCTCCTCGCGTTTTCGAGACTTCTGATGTCATGACTTTCACGACCTCAGGAACTCCAATTTCCCGAATGCCGATATCCTGATGTCTAGTGCTCGGATCTCCGGAATGGATGATCGCGTGACACACATCCTCTCTCAGATGGACGGTCCAGATTTGTGTCGGGGTTTTCAAGGTGGACTTACCGGATCTTCTGTCCATGGGAATACCGAGATCCTGACTTCCGACGCCTCGATCTCCACCACGTGTCTCCACTAACGGATGGTCCAGATCGTTTCTGGGTAATTTCCCATGGAAATTCCCGATCTCATGTCATCGAGACTTTCGATTTCCCGATATGTGAAACCCCGATGAGCCAACCCTCCTTTCGGGATTTTTCCTTCTGTTCACAAGCTTAACCCTCGCGCAACTTCTGTCAGATCCTACGGATGATAGGTATCTGCTCAAGATCTGACGGCTCATATCTGTCCCACCTCGCGCATTCTTCCACTACTTCGTGGATGTGGAAAGATCAACTGTCCAA
>ML787860.1:749217-772424 GCA_009831015.1 Picea engelmannii | reverse complement strand
TTCATCGCTATTCACGAAGATAGAGAGAAAAAGGGGCAAGGTATGTAACGCCCTTGTTACTTTCGTCAATCTGACGGTCGTGAATGACCATGGGTCTTCCGACTGGATCTCATCCGTCGATTCGTTACTTATCCCTACGCTACTACTTCGGAATTTTAAGAGGGTCATTCCTCCTCGTACAGGGTTATTAAGACTTGCACATTCAAGTCCTTTTTCCAGGTTCTTGGTAAACCTTTCCAAGGAGGGAATCTCTGCGAAGAGATCTATTCCAGGGTTTTCCTGGAGACAGACAAAGGGAAACAAACTCCCGAGGATGGACTGGAAGTCTGACTTGGTTCAACTCATGCATAATTAAATTTATTTATCAACATAAGCCATGCGTGTCTTTCTGTTATAAGCATATATCTAACATTTCTTATCAAAACACTGCACAAACATTCTTATACTGTAATCGTTCACAATTTCACAGTTTATGAGCATATATGTCAGGATATGAATTTCAAGGTGCAATATGAAAAACACTTATCAGAAGTAACATTCGAAATGGGTGCGACTGCTGAGAGGGGTACTCGTTTCCACCCAACCGTAGGCGTAGCGACTCCCAGCGGATTTACCACTAACCACCCCCGAGCTGAGACCACGATGCTGTGAGACTGCATCTCTCTGTCTGCCAGTGACCAGGAGCGAAGGTTGCAATCCTTCCTCTCTGTTATCACTCACTTTGCATAATGCCAGTGTTCCCTTCGCGTCTGCCTCCCAATCGCTTCTATCCCACACCTTATCCTCTCGCGAGGTTGCGTGTGGCGCGATTACCCTCGCGCTGGTCAGTCATGATGGCTCTATGGATAAGCGGTTCACCTCCCCATCCCTCATTAAGCCATCAACCTACCAGCCTGCGGGGCATTTAATTCGGGGCCAGCGAGCCGCTTTTGGTTCTCCGGGCCAGTGTAGTCCAAATACGGTACTTAATTCTCGGTGGAAGTTAATGCCACCTTTTCAGGTGCCTTCCATCGCCATCGTGGTCTCTTTTTCTGCACATTCCCTCTCAGTAGTCCTGCAATAAATTCAAAATGTTATTCACATTCGTTGACCTTTTCCTCAAGGTATGTTTACATCACATATTCACATTTATGAGTTCGCCATAGTTCTTGGCCAGTCTAGTTATATTTACAAGCTGGGGGAAACAAGGTGTTACATAACCTCTTTTAATTGTTTGGGCACTTTGGCTTTTCATAAATTAACAAAATAACTTATTTAATATGGGGCTCAAAACCGAAGTATTACATTCCTCTCCCCCTTATTTTGGCACTGTCCTCAGTGCATATACAAAACAAAAATAAAAATTTCAAAATTTATTCAAAACTTTGCGAGTACTCTGCCTGCATGGCATCTTCATGCTCCCAAGTAACATCTTCAGAACTGTAGCAGGTCCAGTGGAATTTTACCAGCTCTATAACTCGATTCCAAAGCATTTTGATTTTTATGTCCAATATAGCCATTGGCTGGACCTGAAAGCCTCCCGATTTCTCTACCTGAATCAGATGCCAATCAATAACATGGTTAGGATCATGTACATATTTTTTAGCAAAGAGACATGAAATACATTATGCACATTCATGGAAGAAGACAATGCAATCATGTATGCAATTGTCCATATTCTATCAAATATCTCAAATAGACCATAGAATCTGGCTGCTAGCTTTGTACAACTACCCAACTTCAAAGAGATCTTCTTGGGCTTCACTTTTAAAAGCACATGCTCCCCCACTTAAAATTCTCTAGTTGTCATGTTTTTATCTGCATAAATTTTCTGTCTATCTTGAGTTGCCTTTAAATTCTTTTTAATTCTAACCATCTAGTCTTCCATATCCTTTAGCAATTCTGGCCCAAGTACCACTGTATCTATTGGGTTGTCCCAACTCACTGGAGTATTGCATTTCCTACCATACAAAGCTTCAAATGGGATCATTTTCAATGAAGCTTGATACCAATTATTATAGGCAAACTCAACCAAGTGCAAGTAATCTTCCCGCTTAGATGGATTATCCACCACATACATTCTCAACATGTCTTCAATTACTTGGTTGACTCTTTCTATCTGCCCATCTGATTGTGGATGGTATGTTGTGCTAAAGTTCAAATTTGTACCAAATCCTTTAAACAATCCCCTCCAAAATTTTGAATTAAACTTTGTATCTTTGTCTGAAAAAATTGCCTTAGGTATCCCATACAACCTAAATCTCCCTCATGTAAATTTATGCAATATTAGTTGTTGTATGAGTCATTTTTACAGAAACAAAATGAGCATTCTTTGTCAATTTATCAACCACTACCATGATTGAATCATGTTGTCTTGTTGTCCGGGGAAATTTAGTTATAAAATCAATGGTTACCACTTCCCATTTCTTCTCTGGAATTGGTAATGGTTGTAGCAAACTCGTTGGGTGCCTATGTTCAGCCTTCACTCTCTAAGATTCCATACATTTGGCAATGTAATCAGCAACATCTTTCTGCATTCATGGCCAAAATAATTGGCTTCTTACTGCTGAAATTGTTTTATGGTAACCAGAATGTCCGACATACAAAACATTGTGCATTTATTTTACTATCAAACTCCTAAGTTCTCTAGAACTAGGAACATAAATAATCCATCTTCCTTCATCTCATATTCTTTAATTTTCTGTTGTACATTTTTTTATTGTAAGCTTTCTTTTACCTGTAGGTTAGATTGATCTATAACAACAACATCTCAAATTATGCTCTTTAAATCTGATTGATGCATACTAATGGTTGTAGCATGCATGAGATGTAATCTTCTACTAAGTGCATCATCGACTTTATTTTCTTTTCCTTTGATATTCTTGATGTCAAAATTGTATTCACTTAAAAATTCAAGCCATCTTGTTTGCTTCACATTCCAAGTTGGTTGTTCAAAAAGATATTTCAGACCACTATGGTCTGTTCTTAATTCAAATCTCTTCCCCATGAGATAATGCCTCCACCTCTTCAATGCATGAACAATTCCAGCAAGTTCCAAGTCATGTGTGGTATAGTTCCTCTCATGTTCTTTAATCTTTCTGGATTCATAACCAATGACATGTCCATTTTGAGTAAGGACTCTACCAAGTCCTTCCTTGCATGCATCTGTACATACCACACAACTTTTATTTGGGTCAACAATCTTTAAAACAGGTGCACTAGTAAGTAATTATTTCAACAAATTAAAGTTCTCTTCACACTCAGTTGTCCATTCAAATTTAATTCCCTTTGTTTGCAAATAAGTGATGGGATGAGAAATCTTAGAGAACCTTGCTATAAATCTTTTGTAGTAACCAGTGAATCCCATAAAAKTTCTAACTTCTAAAACATTCATGGGTGTTGGCCATCCTCTAATGGCTTCAATATTCTCTRGATCCACTGCTATACCTTCTTCTGAAATAATGTGTCTCAAGTAATGGATCTATTCTTGGTAAAAAKAACACTTACTAAGCCTGGAATACAACTGATGTTCCCTCAACACTTGCAATACCAATCYTAGGTGATCTTCRTGCTCTTCCTCTAACTTAGAATAGATAAGTATGTCGTCCAGGAATACTATGACAAAATTATCCAAATAATTTATGAATATGCCATTCATTAAGCACATAAAGACAGTTGGTGCATTGGAYAGTCCAAATAACACCACTACAATTTCATAATTCYCATACATGGTTCTAAAGGAGGTCTTATGGATGTCTTAYTCCTTGATTCTTACCTRATGGTATCTTGATCTCAATTCTATTTTTGAAAATATATTTCCCCTCTTAGCTGATCAAAGAGGTCATCAATTCTGAGTTGAGGATATTTKTTCTTCACAGTGGCTTTATTCARTTGTCGAAAGTCAATACACAGCCTCAACATTCCATCTTTCTTTTTCACAAAGAGTATCGGTTATCCCCAAGGTGAAACAYTTGGACRTATGTACCCTTTCTTCAAMAATTCTTCCAACTGTATTTGTAATTCTTTTAATTCTGTTGTACTCATTYTGTAAGGTGTTTTTGATAATGGGACATCTCCTGGTACCAAATCAATAGAKAAATCTACCTTCCTCTTTGGTGGCAACCCTGGGATTTCTTGGAATACATCTTCAAACTCTTGAAGTATCRAAAAATATTCAAGGCTTGGCCCTTTTGTCTTTTCTAGCTCCTCCACATGGGATGCATACAATTGACATCCTTTTCTGAAATATATTTTCARTTGTAAGACTRAAATATCCCTTATAGAAATGGATCTTGGAACTCCTTTCAYAGTGCTTTGTTTCCTTTCTTCATCAAGACATGTAAAGGTCTTGTTATGACAATCTAGGACAACATGATGCTTGTCCAACCAATCAATTCCAATTAGAATATCATAAGACCCCAATGGTATAATATTTAGRTCAGAATTAGTATTCACTCCGTTCAGACTTATGGAAYAACCTTTGACCATCTCATTGATTCTTCTTTTGGTTCTAGTGTCTAGCAGAGATGATTTTAGGGGCTAAATTTCGCTCATGGGCTAATTTTCCATGGTTTTTCCAAAAACGAGATTCGCTATTTTAAAAATGACTCGCCCAAATTCTATAGGATAAAATTATTTTACCTTAAAAATCGCCAAAATTTTATAAAAACTAGATAAAATCCTTAGAAATTTGAATATTTTTACAAAAATATCGCCAATCATTTATAGTTGGCATATGAAGGATTAGGAAGATTCGTCAAGGTTTCTACATTTTAAAATAAATTTCCACCCTTAAAATCATCCCTGGTGGCTAGTTGAACCAAACTTGWTTTTTCAAGCTTACTTTTCTTCAAATGTWATATATCCACTATTTTATGATCAATGTAACAATGAATTTCTCCTRAATCAATTGAAATATAAATGGGATGATTAATTATATTACCTTCCACCTCGATCATATTGGATTGGTACTCTACTTTTCGAACATTTAAGGTTGCATATATTCTTCCCATGACTTATAYTGTTGTAGCCTCATGGATGTTGTGCACGGTCTTCACTTTGTCTTTTATGTGAGGGAAATCCTTGTACAAGTGATCTTCTTTGCATCCCCAACATTGGATTGGTGGTCTTCCCCTTTTTCCCAAAGAGTCTTTTCTCTTGGATTCATTCTTAGCAGACTGGTTTAGCTGATTTTTATTTGGGTTACTTCTGTTGAAAGGAGGTTTGAATCCTTTATTTCTCTGATCAGACTTCTCTTTCTTCTTGTTCTTCCAATATTTCTGCAAAGACTCTCTACCTTTTCCTTGCTCATACATGTATTTAGCCTTCCTGATGGCCTCATTCAAAGTCCCGAGCTCATCACATTGAATCTTCTCTTTATAAAATGAAGGCAGTCCACCTAGAAAGCTTTGTATTTTCACTTTCTCATCTTTTATAAACCTCACATACTTTAGCAATCCCAAGAACTTCTTTTTATACCCTACCATGGTCATGCTTCGCAGCCTGAGTTCAAAGAACTCCTCCATTTTCTTGTCACGAAAGTGCTTTGAAAGGTACTCCTTGTGAAAATATTTCTTGAATTTCTTCCAAGTGATCTTCCTCTCATTTATGTGTTCAACTTGCTTAAGTTGATCCCACCAGATAGTAGCATTTCCATGTACATAATAAGTGGCAATTCTGGATTCTAGGTTTTATGAGTATTTATGCAATTGTAAATACCTTCTGAGTCCAAGAAACCATGCGTTAGCGTCATCTTCCCTTTCTCTTTCACCATCAAAGGATGGTGGCTTAAGCCTCCTCAACTCTCCTTGCAAACTGTCTAATTCATGTCTTCTTCTTTGGTGCCTAATAGGAGACACCTCTGGACTAACTATGGAATCTTCAGATGCATAAAATTTTCTTGTTGAGTGAGGTGATTGATGTATATAATTTCTGCTAGAATTTCTTAAATAACCGACGCTTTTGTAGTTATCTATTCTTTCATGATATCTACCATCTTCCTCCTATCTTGAGTTTGATCCATTATTGTTTTGCCTCTGCAACTGATTTAAGCTTTGCATCATTTGAGCATTTATCTGATTTTTCTTTCGTATCAATCTCTCATTGTCTTCTTTTTAGCTCTGTACTTATATTCTTAGACTTCTCACTGTCTCTATTACTATTTCTTGCTCCTCTCTACCCTTGTGTCTATTTGATTCTATCTCTACTTTACCAACACTGATATTTTGTCCTTTGGCCTCTTTATCATGGTTGTAAGCTCCCTCTCCTTCTTGAATTTCTTGAATATGCGTTCTTATACTGAAATGATATGTTTATACCCCCTAATTTTGCAAAATGTGGAAGCAACCATTTTTGTTAGAAATATGCATATCATAAAAAAAATTGTCGATTGATGCTACAGGGCTTTTTTTCTGCTCAATTTAGGAATATTTATATCAAAATTCTCCAAATTATATCAATTCCAGGTAATTATCATCTGAATAATATTTCCAACGACTATACTCTTTCCCCAATCCGATTTCTGAGCTGAAAGTTATGGCTACCTGAAAGAGCCACTTTCACCTCCATTTGTGCATTTTCTCCACTGGTGAAATTTTATTGAAATGCAAACTTTAGTCACCTGCAAAAGAAATAATGTCAGCCACTAGAGAAAATTTATATGAGTCGTAAATAATAAAAATGACAAATAATTCATAACCACTTTCATATTTTCAATCTAATACTCCAGTCAAAAGTTATAGCAATCTGGAAATGACAACTTTGTCCTTTTTCACCTCTTATTCCAGACTTCGATTTTTTGGAAAAATTGGTTATCTCTCAATCTGTTCACTTCTAGAAAATTTTCATTAAACCAAAGTTATTTGTCTTCATGAGTGTATAAAATGTTGAGTATATAAAAATTTTCATTTTTGTAATCTGGGGTCACTTTTCCTCCTCCGAAAACATAAAAAATCTTTAAAAAGTGGCTCAAAATAATGGATTTTGACCTATTTCAGTATTCCCTTAGGATTTATCCATTTCCTTCATGGGTTATTTCTGTGTCTGCTTTTTGGATACTCTCAATTAATTTCATCTTAATCTGGACCTCTTCCAATGATCTAGACCCAGATATTTAAAAACCATTATTTTGTCATTTCTGACAAATGTAAGATGAAATGGACAAGGGCCCTCTCTGACACTTTCGTAGAACTAATCTCTGCGAACAAAATCCATAATTTTCATTCAAATATGACTTAGTGTGCTCCATTTATGACCATCCATAGTTCTGAAGAATCGACTCAAATGGAACTCTGAAAGGAGGGTATCGAAGAATATTCCCTTTCGATGTCGTCGAAACTCATCACTTGGAGTTCAAAATATTAGGAAATATCCGCCGCTCTGACCAGAGGGTATCGAAGAATATTCTCTTTCAATACCTTATCACTCGGAGTCCAAAATATTAGGTAATCTTCACCACTCCGACCAGAGGGTATCGAAGACTATTTCCTTTAGATACCATTAGAACTTTTCATTCAGAGTCCAAAAGATTGATGAAGTTTCACTACTCCGACTAGAGCATATCGAAGAATATTCCATTTTGATACCATCGAAACTCTTCTGAACGAGATCTTCCATAAACTCTTTTCCGAAGGCACATCCCAACGAGATCTGACTACTGAGAATAATCTAGACTCATCTAATGACTCTCGTTCTTTCAAGATTCTACCATCGGCTTCTCTTCATGCCCGACTTCGAAGTCCTTCTGACACCTCCTTCCCGAAGGCCTGTCGGGAACACCTTTCTCAAATCTCTAAGATTGGATCTTGGTCGTTGATCCTCCAAGTCAAATTAATCTGGACCATTGATCTACAAAACTACACAATCGCCATGAAACACATAGGAGTTCGACTTCCAATGTCGAATCGACTATGCAGTTACAGATCGATTCCATAAATCACTTCTTTCAACTACTCTCAACACTGAAACTCAAAATCTCCCCTGAATTTGGGGATTTCACTTTTGTTCTTCTTCGTGCCCCCCTCCCAAATTCCTAATAGACAAATCTGCCACAACGAATTTAATAAATTCTCAAACGTTTTGGCCCATACCAGTCCAATGTTGAACCTGAAGTTATGATACCAATGTGTAACATACCCAACCACCCACAGACTGACCAAGCTACTTCAAAACTCGCTTCTTAACTAATTTCTAATCCTGATAATTTTTTAATTAATAAAGAGACATGAAATATTCACATGCAGAGATCAATATTCATGCTACAACATAAAATAAATTAATATAATTCCATACACGGAAATAACTAGCAAGCATGCACATTATAAACATGAATCTCACAGATAATAATTAATACACAACAGAATAAATATACAAGTAAATGAAACCATGACAGAGAGAACTTATTTTTAATGAAATGAATCACCAACTGGTTGCATACCAAGGACGTTCCACCTAACCATTGACATTGTTGTTCCAAGTCTCAACAACAATGTCACCCCCGAACTATATCTATGAATCCACAAGGATGGTACCAGGGTGTCACTCAACTTTCCAACCCAATAAGCACTCAATCTCTCACAGACTTCTCAACACACACAACAATCCAAATTACACTAGCTCTCTTTTATCCAACCTGCACAACCCAAGAGAATGGACCCCCTTGTCTGCAATGCAATCCCTCATGATATCCACCTCCTTCTAGGGATCCAGTGCATCTAGTCAAGAATATCCATGCTAGGAATCCAAGGATTCGCAGCTGTGAGAAAAACGTAACACATTCCAAAACATCTCAGACATACAGACATTAATTCATGGCTAGAATACACCAACAATCATTACATCCAACAAAACCATGGCTCCTTTCCAACAATTCGTTTTTCTTTCCCAAGCCAAGATCAAAATGAATTAGGAATGAAGAGTGGGTGAAATTATGAATGGAGAGAGAAAAGAATGAAACATGTGAGTAATGAAAAATGAGTGAGTGAGTGAACCCCCAAACAGACCAAAGATGGGTTTATATAATTCTTGGAATTAAAGAACCACATGGCCTACCCCTAAGAAGCTCATGTAACGAATATTCTCCATTAAAACTAAAATGGGTAAATAAAATATAAAGTAAAAACTTAGCCCCTCAAGCCCCCTCTCTTGTGGAATCATAGCCCCCTGTAACTCTTGTCCTTATCCATCTAGCAGTTAATGATGTATTTATTATTAATAATGTTCAAAACATTACATTTCCTAGGAATATTGGCCTCTTTTAATTGTTTGGGTACTCCGGCCTTTCATAAATTAAAAAAATAATTTATTTAATATGGGGCTCAAAACCGGAGTATCACATTCCCATCCCCCTTATTTTGGAACTTTCCTCGGTGCATATACAAAACATAAATCAAAATTTCAAAATTTATTCAAAGTGTTGTGGGTACTCTGACTGCATGGCATCTTCATGCTCCCAAGTACCATCTTATGGACCGTAACAGTTCCACTGGACTTTTACCAGCTCTATAACTTGATTCAGGAGCATTTTGAATTTTCTATCCAATATTTGCATTGGCTGGACTTGAAAGTTTCACTCTGTCTATACCTGAATCAGATGTCAATCAATAACATGGTTAGGATCATGTACATATTTTTTTAGCAAAGAGACATGAAATACATTATGTGCATTCATGGAAGCAGGCAATGCAGGCATGTATGCAACTGGATCTATTACATCCAATATCTCAAATGGACCATAGAATCTGGTTGCTAGCTTTGTACAACTACCCAACTTCAAAGAGATCTTCTTGGGATTCACTTTTAAAAGCACATGCTCCCCCACTTTAAATTCTCTAGTTGTCATGTTTTTATCTGCATAAATTTTTTGTCTATCTTGAGTTGCCTTTATATTCTACTTAATTCTAACCATCTGGTATTCCAAATACTTGAGAAATTATGGCCCAAGAAGTCCCACTCTATCTGTTGGGTTGTATCAACTCACTGGAGTATTTCATTTCCTACCATACGAAGCTTCAAATGGGCTCATTTTCAATGAAGATTGATACCCATTATTATAGGCAAACTCAACCAAGTGCAAGTAATCTTCCTAGTTAGATGGCTTATCCACCACATACATTCTCAACATGTCTTCAATTACTTCGTTGACTCTTTCTATATGCCCATCTGACTATGGATGGTATGTTGTACTAAACTTCAAATTTGTACCAAATCCTTTAAACAATCCCCTTCGGAAATATGAAATAAACTTTGTATCTTTGTCTGAAACAATTGCCTTAGGTATTCCATGCAACCTGGCAGTTTCCCTCATGTAAATTTTTGCAATATTAGTTGTTGTATGATTCATTTTTACAGGAACAAAATGAGCATTCTTTGTTAATTTATCAACCACTACCATGATTAAATCATGTTGTCTTGTTGTTCGGGAAAATTTAGTTATAAAATCAATGGTTACCACTTTTCATTTATTCTCTGGAATTGGTAATGGTTCTAGCAAATCCGTTGGGTTCCTATGCTCAGTCTTCACTCTCTGACAGTCCATACATATGGAAATGTAATCAACAACATCTTTCTTCATTCATGGCCAAAATAATTGGCTTCTTACTGCTGCAATTTTTTTTCTGGTAACCGAGATGTCTGGCATACGAAACATTGTGAATTTCTTTTAATACCAAACTCCTAAGTTCTCTTGAACTAGGAACATAAATTCTATTTTTATGCATAAGTAATCCATTTTCCTTCATCTCATATTCTTTAATTTTCTATTGTACATTTTCTTGCTGTAAGATTTCTTTTACATGTAGGTAATGTTGATCTGTAACAACAATATCTAAAATTATGCTCTTTAAATTTTATTGATGCATACTAATGGTTGTAGCATGCATGAGATGTACTCTACTACTAAGAGCATTAACAACTTTATCTTATTTTCCTTTGATATGTTTGATATCAAAATCGTATTCACTTAAAAATTCAAGCCATCTCGTTTGCCTGGCATTCAAAGTTGGTTGTTCAAAAAAATATTTCATACCACTATGGTATGTTCTTAATTCAAATCTCTTCCCCATGAGATAATGCCTCCACATCTTCAATGCATGAACAATGGCAACAAATTCCATGTCATGTGTGGCATAGTTCCTCTCACGTTCTTTAAGCTTTATGGACTCATAACCAATGATATGTCCATTTTGAATAAGGACTCCACCAAGTCCTTCCCTACATGCATTTGTACATACCACAAAACTTTAATTTGGGTCAACAATCTTTAATAGAGGTGCACTAGTAAGTAATTATTTCAACAAATTAAATTTCTCTTCACACTCAATTGTCCATTCAAAATTAATTCCCTTCTTTGGCAAAAAAGTGATGGGATGAGCAATATTAGAGAACCCTACTATAAATCTTTTGTAGTAACCAGCTAATCTCATAAAATATCTAACTTATGAAAAATTCATGGGTGTTGGCCATCCTCTAATGGCTTCAATCTTCTTTAGATCCACCACTATACCTTGTTCTGAAATAATGTGTCCCAAGTAATGGATTTGTTCTTAGTAAAAACAACACTTACTAATCTTGGCATACAACTCATGTTCCCTCAACACTTGCAATATCGATATTAGGTGATGTTCATGCTCTTACTCTGACTTAGAATAGATAAGTATGTCGTCCAGGAATACTGTGACAAACTTATCCAAATAATTTCTAAATATGTCATTCATTAAGCACATAAAGATAGTTGGTGCATTGGACAGTCCAAATGGCACTAATACAAATTCATAATGCCCATGCCTGGTTCTAAAGGTTGTCTTGTGGATGTCTTCTTCCTTCATTCTTACCTGATCGTATCCTAATCTCAACTCTATTTTTCAAAATATCTTTTCCCCTCTTAGTTGATAAAAAATGTCGTTAATTTAGGGTAGAGGATATTTTTTGTTCACAATGGCTTTATTCAGTTGTCAAAAGTCAATACACAACCTCAATGTTCCATCCTTATTTTTCACAAAGAGTATTAGTGCTCCCCAAGGTGAAACACTTGGACGTATGTACCCTTTCTTCAACAATTCTTCCAACTGCATTTGTAATTCTTTTAATTTTGGTGTACTCATTTTGTAAGGTGTTTTTTATATTGGGGCAGCTCCTGGTACTAAATCAATAGAGAAATATATCTCCCTCTTTAATGGAAACCCTGGTATTTCTTGGAATACATCTTCAAACTCATGCAGTATCGAAACATATTTAATTCTTGGCCATTTTGTCTTCACTGGCTCCTCCACATGGACTGCATACAATTGACATCATTTTCTGAAACATCTCTTCAACTGTAAAGCTGAAATCTCCCTTATAGAAATGGGTCTTGGAACTCCTTTCACAATTCTCTATTTTATTTTTTCATCAAGACATGTAAATGTCTTGTTATGAAAATCTAGGACAACATGATGCATGTCTAACCAATCCATTCCAATTAGAATATCATAAGACCCCAATGGTATAATATTTAAATCAACATTAGTATTCACTTCGTTCAAACTTATGGAACAACCTCTGACCATCTCATTGATCATTCTTTTGGTTCCAATGGCTAGTTGAACCAAACTTGATTTTTCAAGCTTATTTTTCTCCAGATGTAATATATTCTCTATTTTAGGATCAATATAACAATGACTTGCTCTCGAATCAATTCAAATAGAAACAGGTTGATTAATGATCTTACCTTCCACCTCGATCATATTGGATTGGTACTTTATTTGTCGAGCATCTAAGGTTGCATATGTTCTTCCCATGACTTCTACTATTGTAGCCTCTTGGATGTTGTGCACATTATTCACTTTGTCTTTTATGTGAGGGCAATTCTTGTACAAGTGATCTTTTTTGTATCCCCAACATTGGATTGGGGGTATTACCCTTTTTCCAAAAGAGTCTTCTCTCTTGGATTCATCCTTAACAGACTGGTCTAGCTGATTTTTATTTGGGTTATTTCTGTTGAAAGGAGGTTTGAATCATTTCTCTTTCTGATCAGACTTCTCTTTCTTCTTATTCTTCCAAGATTTCTGCAAAGACTCGCTGCCCTTTCCTTGATCATGTAGGTACTTATCCTTCTCGATGGTCTCATTCAAAGTCCTAGGCTTATCATATTGAATATTCTCTTTATAAAATGAAGGAATCCCACTCAAAAACCTATGTATTTTTTCTTTCTCATCTTTTATAAACCTTGCATACTTTAGCAGTCCCAAGAACTTATTTTCATACTCTGCCATGGTCATGCTTTCCATCTTGAGTTCAAAGAAATCCTGCATTTTCTTGTCATTTAAGTTCTCTGAAAGGTGCTCCTTCTAAAAATATTTCTTGAATTTCTTCCTAGTGATCCTGCTCTCATTTATGTGTTGAACTTGCTTAAATTGATCCCACCAAATATGAGTTTTTCCATGTAGGTGGTAAGTGTCAATTTTGTCTTCTAGGTTTGAGGAGTAGTTATGCAATTGAAAATAACTCCTAAGTCCAAGCAACCATGCTTCAGCATCATCTTCCCTTTCTCTTTCACCATCAAATGATGGTGGCTTAAACTTCCTCAACTCTCCTCACAAACTTTCTAATTCATGTCTTCTTCTTTGGTGCCTAATAGGAAACACCTCTCAACTACTTATCGAATCTTCATATGCATAAAATTTCATTGTTGAGTGAGGTGATTTATGTCTATGAGTTCTTCTAACACTTCTTGAATAACCATATCTTATGTAGTTATCTCTTCTTTCATGATATATGTCCTCTTCCTCCTATCTTGATTTTGATCCATTCTTTGTTTGCCTCTGCAACTGATTTAAGCTTTGCATCATTTGAGAATTTATCTGATTTTTGTCTCGTATCAGTATCTCATTGTGTTATTTTTAGCTCTATATTTCTATTATTAGACTTCTCACGGTCTCTATTAATGTTTTGTGCTCCTCTCTACCCTTGTGTCCATTTGATTCTGTCTCTACATTACCAACACTGATATTTTGTCATTTGGCCTCTTTATCATGGCTGTAAGATCCATATCCTTCATCCATTTCTTGAATATCCATTCTTATACTGAAATGATATGTTTCTACCCCCTAATTTTGAAAAAATGTGGAAGCAACCATTTTTGTTCGAAATATGCATATCATAAAAAATTGCCGATTAATGCTACATGTCATTTTTTATGCTCAACTTATGAATATTTATATCACAATAATCCAAATTATAACAATTCCAGGTAATTATCCTATGAATCATCTTTCCAACGACTATACTCTTTCCCCAATATGATTTCTAAGCTGAAAGTTGTGGCTTCCTGAAAGAGCCACTTTCACCCCCATTTGTGCATTTTCTCCACTTGTGAAATTTTATTGAAATGCCAACTTCAATCAACTGCAGAAGAAAATATGTCAGGCATAAGAGAAAATTTTGTATGAGGCATATATAATGAAAATGACAAAGAATTCTTAACCACTTTCATATTTGCAATCTGATACTCCAGTCAAAAGCTACATCAATCTGGAAATGACAACTTTGCCCTTTTTCACCTCTTTTTCCAAACTTACATTTTTTGGAAAAATTGGTTATCTCTCAATATGTTCACTTCTGTAAAATTTTCAATAAACCAAATTTGTTTGTCTTGTTTGTGATATGGGGTCACTTTTTCACCTCCGAAAATTTCAAAAATCTCAAAAAAGTGGCCTGGAATAGTGGATTTTGGCCTATTTCAGTATCCCCTTAGGATTTATCCAGTTCCTTCATGGGTTATTTTTGTGTCTTCTTTCTAGACACTCTCAATAAATTTCAGCTTAATCTGGACCTTTTCCCATGATCTGGACCCAGATATTTAAAAACCATTATTTTGTCATTTCTGAAAAATGCAAGCCGAAATGGACAAGGGCCCTCTTTAGCACTTTCGTAGAACTCATGTCTACGAACAAAGCCCATAGGTTTCTTTCAAATATGACTTAGTATGCTCCAGTTATGGCCAAAATGCATTGTTTATTAGGTAATCTTCGTCGCTCCAACACTCTAGCAGTCAATGATGTATTTATTATTAATAATGATCAAAACATTACATTTCCTAGGCACACTGGCCTCTTTTAATTGTTTTGGCACTTTGTCATTTCATAAATTAACAAAATAATTTATTTAATATGGGGCTCAAAACTGGGGTATTACATTCCCCTTTCCCTTATTTTGGCACTATCCTCAATGCATATACAAAACATAAATCAAAATTTATTTAAAAAGTTGTGGGTACTCTATCCGCATGGCATCTTCATGCTCCCAAGTAGTATCTTCGGGACCATAGCAGGTCCATTGGACTTTTACCGGCTCTATAACTTGATTTCGGAGCATTTTGACTTTTTTGTCCAATATTCGCAATGTTTGGACCTGAAAGTCTCCCTCTGTCTATACCTGAATCAGATGCCAATCAATAACATGGTTAGGAACATATACATATTTTTTTACAAAAGAGACACGAAATACATTATGCACATTCATGGAAGCAGGCAATGAAAGCATGTATGCAACTGACCCTATTCTATCAAATATCTCAGATGGACCATAGAATCCGGTTGCTAGCTTTGTACAACTACCCAATTTCAAAGTGATCTTCTTGGGATTCACTTTTAAAAACACCTGTTCCCCGACTTTAAATTCTCTAGTTGTCATGTTCTTATCTGCATAATTTTTTTTTTATCTTGAGCTGCCTTTAAATTCTTCTTAATTCTAACCACGTGGTCTTCTATATCCTTGAGCAATTTTGGCCCAAGTACCACTCTATCGGTTGGGTTGTCCCAACTCACTCGAGTATTGCATTTCCTACAATACAAAGCTTCAAATGGGTTCATTTTCAATGAAGTTTGATACCCATTATTATAGGCAAACTCAACCAAGTGCAAGTAATCTTCCCATTTAGATGGTTTATCCACCACATGCATTCTCAACATGTTTTCAATTACTTGGTTGACTCTTTTTGTCTGCCCATCTGACTATGGATGGTATGTTGTGCTAAAACTCAAATTTGTACCAAATCCTTTAAACAATCCCCTCCATAAATTTGAAGTAAACTTTGTATATTTGTCTGAAACAATTGCCTTAAAGGTATCCCATACAACCTAGCAATCTCCCTCATGTAAATTTCTGCAATATTAGTTGTTGTATGAGTCATTTTTACAGGAACAAAATGAGCAATATTTGTTAATTTATCAACCACTACCATGATTGAATCATGTTGTCTTGTTGTCTGGGAAAAATTAGTTATAAAATCAATGGTTACCACTTCTCATTTCTTCTCTGGAATTGGTAATGATTGTATTAAACCTGTTGGGTGCCTATATTCATCTTTCACTCTTTGACAGTCCATACATCTGGCAATGCAATCAACAACATCTTTCTTCATTCATGGCCAAAAGAATTGGCTTCTTACTACTGCAAAACTTTTCTGATAACCGAGATGTCTGGCATATGAAACATTATGCATTTATTTTAATACCAAACTCCTAAGTTCTCTGGAATTAGGAACATAAATTCTATTTTTATGCATAAGTAATCCATTTTCCTTCATCTCATATTCTTTAATTTTCTATTGTACATTTTTTTGATGTAAGCTTTCTTTTACATGTAGGTAATGTTGATCTGTAACAACATCTAAAATTATGCTCTTTAAATTTTATTGATGCATACTAATGGTTGTAGCATGCATGAGATGCACTCTACTACTAAGAGCATCAACAACTTTATTTTATTTTCCTTTGATATGTTTGATGTCAAAATCGTATTCACTTAAAAATTCAAGCCATCTCGTTTCCCTGGCATTCAAAGTTGGTTGTTTAAAAAGATGTTTAATGCCACTATGGTTTGTTCTTAATTAAAATCTCTTCCCCATGAGATAATTCATCCACGTCTTCAATGCATAAATAATGGCAGAAAATTCCAAGCCATGTGTGGCATAGTTCCTCTCACGTTCTTTAAGCTTTTTGGACTCATAACCAATGACATGTCCATTTTGAGTAAGGAATCCACCAAGTCCTTCTCCGCATGCATTTGTACATACCACAAAACTTTAATTTGGGTCAACAATCTTTAATACAGGTGCACTAGTAAGTAATTATTTCAACAAATTAAAGTTCTCTTCACACTCAATTGTCCATTCAAAATTAATTCCCTTCTTTTGCAAAAAAGTGATGGCATGAGCAATGTTAGAGAAACCTGCTATAAATCTTCTATAGTAACCAACTAATCCAATAAAATATCTAACTTATGAAACATTCTTGGGTGTTGTCTATCCTCTAATGGCTTCAATCTTCTCTGGATCCATTGCTATACCTTGTTCTAAAATAATGTGTCCCAAGTAATGGATTTGTTCTTGGTAAAAACAACACTTACTAATCTTGGCATACAACTCATGTTCCCTCAACACTTGCAATATCGATATTAGGTGATGTTCTTGCTCTTCCTCTGACTTAGAATAGATAAGTATGTCGTCCAGGAATACTATGACAAACTTATCCAAATAATTTCTGAATATGTCATTCATTAAGCACATAAAGACAATTGGTGCATTGGACAATCCAAATGGCACTACTACAAATTCATAATGCCCATACCTGGTTCTAAAGGTTGTATTATGGATGTCTTCTTCCTTCATTCTTACCTGATGGTATCCTGATCTCAAATCTATTTTTGAAAATATCTTTGCCTCTCTTAGTTGATCAAAGAGGTCATCAATTCAGGGTAGCGATATTTGTTGTTCACGGTGGCTTTATTCAGTTGGTGAAAGTCAATACACAACCTCAATGTTTCATCCTTCTTTTTCACAAAGAGTATTGGTGCTCCCCAAGGTGAAACACTTGGACGTATGTACCCTTTCTTCAATAATTCTTCCAACTGCATTTGTAATTCTTTTAATTCTGGTGTACTCATTTTGTAAGGTGTTTTGTATATTGGGGCAGCTCCTGGTAATAAATCAATAGAGAAATATATTTCCCTTTTTGATGGAAACCCTGGTATTTCTTGGAATACATCTTCAAACTCTTGCAGTATCGAAAAATATTCAAGGCTTAACCCTTTTGTATTCTTTGGCTCCTCCACATGGGTTCCATACAATTGACATCCTTTTCTGAAACAACCCTTTAACTGTAAGGTTGAAATCTCCCTTATAGAAATGGGTCTTGGAACTCCTTTCACAGTGCTCTATTTTCTTTCTTCATCAAGACATGTAAATGTCTTGTTATGACAATCTAGGACAGCATGATGCATCTCCGACCAATCCATTCCAATTAGAATATCATAAGACTCCAATGGTATAATATTTAGATCATCATTAGTATTCACTCCGTTCATATTTATGGAACAACCTTTGGCCATCTCATTGATCCTTCTTTTGGTTCCAATGGCTAGTTGAACCAAATTTGATTTTTCAAGCTTACTTTTCTCCAAATGTAATATATCCATTATTTTAGGATCAATGTAACAATCAATTGCTCTTGAATCAATTAAAATAGAAACAGGTTGATTAATGATCTTACCTTCCACCTCGATCATATTGGATTGGTACTTTGCTTGCCGATCATCTAAGGTTTCATATATTCTTCCCATGACTTCTACTATTGTATCCTCTTGGATGTTGTGCACGGTATTCACTTATTCTTTTATGAGGGCAGTTCTTATACAAGTGGTCTTCTTTGTATCTGCAACATTGGATTGGGGGTATTCCCCTTTTTCCCAAAGAGTCTTCTCTCTTGGATTCATCCTTAGCAAACTGGTCTAGCTAATTTTTATTTGGGCTATTTATGTTGAAAGGAGGTTTGAATCATTTATTTTTCTGATCAGACTTCTCTTTCTTCTTATCCTTCCAAGATTTCTGCAAAGACTCTTTGCCCTTTCATTGATCATGTAGGTACTTATCCTTCCTGATGGTCTCAGTCAAATTCCTAGGCTCATCATATTAAATCTTCTCTTTTTAAAATGAAGGAATTCCACTCAAAAACCTATGTATTTTCGCTTTCTCATCTTTTATAAACCCTACATACTTTAGCAGTCCCAAGAACTTATTTTCATACTCTGCCATGGTCATGCTTCCCAGCTTGAGTTCAAAGAAATCCTGCATTTTCTTGTCATTTAAGAGTTCTGAAAGGTACTCCTTCTGAAAATATTTCTTGAATTTCTTCCAAGTGATCCTGCTCTCATTTATGTACTCAACTTGCTTAAGTTGATCCCACTAGATAACATCTTTTCCATGTAGATGGTAAGTGCCAATTTTGTCTTCTAGGTTTGATGAGTAGTTATGTAATTGAAAATACCTCCTAAGTCCAAGCAACCGTGCTTCAACATC
This sequence comes from Picea engelmannii, assembly GCA_009831015.1. Taxonomy (NCBI): domain Eukaryota; kingdom Viridiplantae; phylum Streptophyta; class Pinopsida; order Pinales; family Pinaceae; genus Picea; species Picea engelmannii. Next base: position 753,115 of record ML787860.1, on the reverse strand, counting down.
ATCTTCTCTTTCTCTTTCACCCTCAAATGATGGTGGCTTAAACTTCCTCAACTCTCCTTGCAAACTGTGTTATTCAGGTTTTCTTCTTTGGTGCCTAACAAGAGACACCTCTCGACTACTTATGGAATCCTCATATGCATAAAATTTCATTGCTAAGTGAGGTGATTTATGTCTGTGAGTTCTTCTAGTACTTCTTGAATAATCTTCTCTTATGTAGTTATCTATTCTTTCATGATATATGCCCTCTTCCTCTTGTCTTGAGTTTGATCCATTCTTTGTTTGCCTCTGCAACTGATTTAAGCTTTGCATCATTTGAGAATTTATCTTATTTTTCTCTCATATCAGTGTCTCATTGTCTTCTTTTTAGCTCTGTACTTCTATTATTAGACTTCTCGCAGTGTATATTAATGATTCTTTCTCCCCTCTACCCTTGTGTCTATTTGATTCTATCTCTACATTTCCAACACTGATATTTTGTCCTTTGGCCTCTCTATCATGGTTGTAAGATCCATCTCCTTCTTCCATTTCTTGAATATCCATTCTTATACTGAAATGATATGTTTCTACCCCCTAATTCTGAAAAAATGTGGAAGCAACCATTTTTGTTCAAAATATGCATATCATAAAAAAATTGTCGATTAATTCTACATGTCTTTTTTTTTCTCAATTTATGAATATTTATATCTCAATTATCTAAATTATAACAATTCTAGGTAATTCTCTTACGAATCATATTTCCAACGATTGTACTCTTTCCCCAATATGATTTATGAGCTGAAAGTTATGGCTTCCTGAAAGAGCCACTTTCACCCCCATTTGTGCATTTTCTCCACTGGTGAAATTTTATTGAAATGCTAACTTCAGTGAACTGTAGAAGAAAATATGTCAGGCACTAGAGACAATTTTATATGAGGCATAGATAATGAAAATGGCAAAGAATTCTTAACCACTTTCATATTTGTAATATGATACTCTAGTCAAAAGCTACATCAATCTGAAAATGACAACTTTGCCATTTTTCACCTCTTTTTCCAAACTTACATTTTTTGGAAAAATTGGTTATCTCTCAATATGTTCACTTCTGTAAAATTTTCAATAAACCAAATTTGTTTGTCTTAATGAGTGTATAAAATGTTGAGTACATAAAAAATTTCATTTTTGTGATATGGAGTCACTTTTCCACCTCTGAAAATTTCAAAAATCTAAAAAACGTGGCCCATAATAGTGGATTTTGGTCTATATCAATATCCCCTTTGGATTTATCCAGTTCCTTCATGGCTTATTTCTATGTCTTCTTTCTAGACACTTTCAATGAATTTCAGCTTAATCTGGACCTCTGCCCATGATATGGACCCAGATATTTAAAAACCATTATTTTGTCATTTCTAACAAATGCATGTCGAAATGGACAAGGGCCCTCTCTAACACTTTAATATAACTCGTGTCTGCGAACAAATCCCATAAGTGTTTTTCAAATATGACTTAGTATGCTCCAGTTATGGCCAAAATGCATTGTTTATTAGGTAATCTCCGCCGCTCCAACACGTTAGCATTCAATGATGTATTTATTTTTAATAATGATCAAAACATTACATTTCCTAGGCACATTGGCCTTTTTTAATTATTTGGGCACTCTGGCCTTTCATAAATTAACAAAATACCTTATTTAATATGGGGCTAAAAACCAGAGTATTACATTCCCCTCCCCCTTATTTTGGCACTATCCTCGGTGCATATACAAAACATAAATCAAAATTTCAAAATTTATTCAAAAATTTGTGGGTACTCTATTCGCATGGCATACTTGTGCTCCCAAGTAGCATCTTCAGGACCGTAGCAGGTCCATTGAATGTTTACCAGCTCTATAACTCTATTCTGGAGCATTTTCACTTTTTTGTCCAATATTCGCATTGGTTGGATCTGAAAGTCTCCCTCTATCTCTACTTGAATCAGAGGCTAATAACATAGTTAGGATCATGTACATATTTTTTTAGCAAAGATACATTAAATACATTATGCACATTCATGGAAGTAGGCAATGCAAGTATGTATGCAACTGGCCCTATTCTGTTCAATATCTCAAATGGACCATAGAATCTGGTTGTTATCTTTGTACAACTACCCAACTTCAAAGAGATCTTCTTGGGATTCACTTTTAAAAGCACATGCTCCCCCACTTTAAATTCTCTAGTTTTCATGTTCTTATATGCATAAATTTTCTGATTATCTTGAGTTGGCTTTAAATTTTGCTTAATTCTAACCATCTGGTCTTCCATATCCTTGAACAATTATGGACCAAGTACCACTCTATCTGTTGGGTTGTCCCAACTCATTGGAGTATTGCATTTTCTACTATACAAAGCTTCAAATGGGCCCATTTTCAATGAAGCTTGATACCCATTATTATAGGAAAACTGAACCAAGTGCAAGTAATATTCCCACTTAGATGGCTTATCCACCACATACATTCTCAACATGTTTTCAATTACTTGGTTGACTCTTTTTGTCTGCCCATCTGACTGTGGATGGTATGTTGTGCTAAAGTTCAAATTTGTATTGAAAATCCTTTAAATAATCCCCTCTATAAATTTGAAGTAAACTGTGTATCTCTGTCTGAAACATTTGCCTTAGGTGTCCCATGTATCCTAGCAATCTCCCTCATGTAAATTTCTGCAATATTATTTGTTGTATGAGTCATTTTTGCAAGAACAAAATGATAAGTCTTTGTCAATTTATCAAATATTACCATGATTGAATCATGTTGTCTTGTTGTCCGGGGCAATTTAGTTATAAAACCAATGGTTATCACTTCCCATTTCTTCTTTGGAATTGGTAATGGTTGTAGCAAACCCGCTACATGTCTATGTTCAACCTTCACTCTCTGACATTTCATATATCTGGCAATGTAATCAACATCATCTTTTTTCATTCATGGCTAAAAGAATTGGCTTCTTACTGCTACAATTGTTTTCTAGTAACCAAGATGTCCGACATACGGAAAGTGTGCATTTATTTTAATACCAAACTCCTAAGTTCTCCAGAACTAGGAACATAAACTCTATTTGTATGCATAAGTAATCCATCTTCCTTCATTTCATATTATTTAATTTTATGTTGTACATTTTCTTGTGTAAGCTTTATTTTACCTATAGGTAATGTTGATCTGTAACAACATATAAAATTATGCTCTTTAAATCTGATTGATGCATACTAATGGTTTAACATGTATGAGATGTACTCTTCTACTAAGTGCATCATCAACTTTATTTTTTTTTCCTTTGATATGATTGATGTTAAAATCGTATTCACTTAGTCCCCGAGGTGTAGGACAGTCGGTGACGGAGTGTGTTGTTAAGCCACTCCGTGATGTTAAAGTCACCGGTTCGAAACCTGCGGGGACAAAAAATCCAACCATGTTAAGGGTTGGTGTGGCTCAGGCCGGGTGCGATCCCCGGGTGATTTTGACGGCTTAGATGCCCCTGAGTCGCGGTTTCTCAAGCCACAGGTTAATCGCAGGTCCTGCACAAATTAACAAACAAAAAAAAAAAAATCGTATTCACTTAAAAATTCAAGCCATCTTGTTTGTCTTGCATTCAAAGTTGGTTGTTCAAAAAGATATTTCAGACCACTATGGTTTGTTTTTAATTCAAATCTCTTTCCCATGAGATAATACCTTCACATATTCAATGCATGAACAATGGAATCAAGTTCTAAGTAATGTGTGGCATAGTTCCTCTCATGTTCTTTAAGCTTTCTGGACTCATAACCAATGACATGTCTATTTTGAGTAAGGACTCTACCAAGTCCTTCCTTGCATGCATATGTACATACTACAAAACTTTTATTTGGGTCGACAATCTTTAAAACAGGTGCACTAGTAAGTAATTCTTTCAACAAA
>ML787860.1:725697-739532 GCA_009831015.1 Picea engelmannii | reverse complement strand
AAAGTGACATTTTGCACTTTAACCAAAGTCAAGTACAAAATAGAACATAAAGTACATAGGACAAAGGCAAATGTCTCTCCCACATGTGCTAAGAAGGGATAACACATGGGGAACACCTCCCAAGGTACACAAATCAACAGGCCCAAGTACTAGCGCCTCTCGCTACTCGTGACCTCGCGAGTTGGAGTATTGAACTTTGACACTCTCCCCTCTCGAAGTCCCGAGACGCGATGTTCAGCGATGGTTGACCCCCTCCGGGCACTTTTTGTAATTTGGAATCTCGCACAACCAAAGGATACAGTCCGCCCTTCGAACTCACGAACCCCGAGTTCGAGAAATAACACCGCGCTTGAACTGTTTGCAATCAACGACCCTTGTAACTTTGCGAATGCCTCCCGGAGAATTCCGACCGTTGACTTCCTTAAAAACCTTTTTGCGCTATACTTGGCGCGACTCGGTTAACTGCAATTATCCACTAACCGCTGCTCTGCTATGTCGCTGAATCCTTTTCAATGAAGAACGAAATGCCCGCTCGCTTGATTTTAAGTCCGAATAGGACTTCTTCTGTGTGCTGCGCTTGGGCGCTTCTCGTGCAACCTGCAGACCTGGATATCCCTATGCCGAAGACAAGTAATGTTGCTAACAGAATGGGTTTGGCCCTGCTTGGCCTTGACATGGTCTTCATCCGCGAATTATGCATGGGACTCAACCTCCTTTGCTAGACACAAATTTCGCATGGAACTTTGTCTCCATTGCTGGACACGTAACAAACAACTATGCCATAAATATGCAATAAACATAGGGTAAGCACAAACATTTAATGTTGTGAATTAATGCTAACCTCAAGTCTAGCATTAATCAACCTCACCACAATTCAATATAAATATATAATCGGTTTGCTAAGTTTATTTCACAAAATTGTCCCTTGCCTTGATATGAGGCGAAATAAAACCTCAAACTTCACACTTAGGCGAAAAAATGAAACGTGAATAGGAAAATTGTATAAATTTAGGATAACCTTGAGTTAAAACAACCAAAAATTTATTGATTTACATGTTAAAAAAAAATTGGTATAATCCATGCAACCTCTAGAGGAAGGACTAATAATAAGCAAAGCAAAAACTAACTCTCATGTGAGGTTCCCTTGTTTAAATGGCTTTGTCTAACTCTTCTACGAAATGGTTTTTTTTGTCGGAATCCAGCTACATAAATCAGCGCAAAATCACTATATTTTGTTGTTTAAAATCTATTTCTGAATGCAAAAATGAATCCAACATGTTGAAAAATCCCTAAGACACTCGGATTATACAGAAATAATAATAATCACTCAAATATACAGATCTAACAATTTCTAGCTAGTTTTTCGATAAAAGTCCCCCAAAAATATTGTCGAAAAAAGTCTATGACTGTTTAAATAAGTCATACCCCTATCGAGAAATGAGGAGATGGAATGTTTGTAAAATACAAAAGCTTCACTTAACCCACAGGAAATATGAGAACAAATAATGTTGATAAACACTTTGACTTAACTAAGAAGAGTAGAGGGAGGAATATATGTTGGGAATATGACATAACATATTTTAAAGATGAGGACAAAGGTCATTGAATGTAGGGTGATTTTTTTTCCCAATGGTGTATAAATATATACTGTGAAACGTAAATTGATGAGATATAAATAGATTTAACATCAGCGTTGTATCCCGACAAAATAATAAATTAAACATAACTTTATACTTACCAACCACAATCACTATCTTCACCAATATTTTTGCTCCATCATTGAGAGTTGAACCTGGCGCATCTCCGACCCACAATTTACACTCAGAATCTTAACAACGTGCTATGGGTAGTTCCTCACGCGCCAACAAGAAGTTACAAAACACAAGGTCGTGGAGGTCCTCGGCTCGCGTGATTCCCTATCCCAAAATCAAAGAAGGAGCCGTTTGCAACGGTCAAAGGGTCCCACCACACCTTATCTAATCTCGTCCGTCCACAGAGCCACCCAATCAACGACCTCCAGTTGCCCCGCCGCCAGTTTGTCCTTCCAAGTTCGACAGAGTCCGCCCATCCACACCGTTCTTTTGTCTTTTATCATAGGGAATCGTGTCCTTCAGTCTTAAACAGTTTTTTTATTTATTTTTATTTATTTGTACACATTAAATGCTATTATTACTATTATTTATTTTTACACATTAAATGCTAAGGAACCCACGGTCACAAAGGCAGAGTTTACTGCTAGGTAGCGCATTTGCTGGAACCACCATTGTGATTGTGGGTGTGTGCATTGCGGATCTGTAGAAAGTGTGGGTGATGATATATACATGATTTTAGTAGAAAGCTAGTCCCTGATTCAACTGGTATACTGTGTGTGTATTGTGGTGAATATACATTGAGTATATCCCACAACCCACGGAAAGGAACCAAGCTAGTCTGGTAGTAAATCAATCATTGGAGCATGGCAGCGAGTATAATGGCGGTTGCTCTCTGTGGCCTCGTTTTTCTACTGCTTTGTGGGTTGTCCTCGTGCTCAGGTATCTGTGTGTATATTCTTCACCTTTTTCTCTATCTGTGTGTATATTCTTCACCTTGTTCTCTCGCTGTGTATGTATTGAAGAAAATGGGATTGGTATATAGATAAAAGTTTATTCTGCATTTATCTACATTGCTTTGGGTGTTTTTATAGTTTAGCAATATCCATTTTTATGTCAGGGGTTACTTTGTTTTGTTTATTTGAGCTTCTTAGTGGGACTTCTATGTTTGTTTAGCAGGTTTTGGGAAGCAGAAGTTATATAGTGGCAGCAGGGGAAACGACACCAACCTGGCAGCTGAGGAAGCGAGTTTTTTCTTGGGCAACGATTCATCTACACCAACTCCTTCGACGCCCACGAGCGCAGGCACCACGTGGTGCGTGGCTAAGAACAATGTGGGCGACAGCACGTTGCAGGTGGCACTGGACTACGCTTGTGGCCTCGGAGGCGCCGACTGCACTGCAATACAACAGGGGGGAGTGTGCTTTGACCCCGATAATGTGCAGGCTCATGCTTCCTACGCCTTCAACAGCTATTACGTTAAAAATGGAATGTTGCCTGGGACTTGTGACTTCGCCGGGAGTGCAGCTCCTACTACCAATAATCCAAGTGAGTTCAAATATCTTTACACCTCTTGAAGTCAAGAATATGTTTTGCTATTAGTAGTTGCAAGCTCTTAAAGGCCATTTTCCCTCATTTGAATAGCCACAACTGTTTGTTTTTAACTGTTAAGAACCTTTAAAAAGCCTTTGTTACAAATTTCTCATCACTATTAACTAACCTGCATAAATTTTCCCAGTTATTTTTACGAACCTATGTCCAAATACTTTCAAATTTCTATTAATACATCCCAAAATTTTCGTCCTATTAAAAATGGGCTGCACTAACAAATTTTAATCACAATTGTCATGTAGATGGAACTAAACAGAAAACCTGTTACATCAAAAGTTCGAAGACAAGGTCTACATTTATCAGAAGTCTCTCTGATACTTAAGGTTGACCCACTAACAGTAGTATGAGATATTGTCTTCCTTTTTTTACAGAGCTGACTGTTCAGCCAAGGGTGGTATTTCCTTGTAAAGTTAAATTTCCTAAATTCCTAGATACTGGGGAATAGTGACACTGTTATGGTCATTTAAGACCACTTGGAGTTTGGCTAGTTAGCCAACAGGTTGGTGGTATTTGCTCACCAAGTTGAATTTCCCATTTAGTGAAATAGTGGAACTGGTATGATCATTCAAGACCACCTGGAGTTTGATTCGTTAGCCAGCCTGAAATGGTGGTATATTTCCTCACCAAGTTCTAGTGAGGCTGTTACGGTCATTTAAGACCATTTGGAGTTTGACTGGTTAGCTAACAGCCAGTGGAGGTATTCCCTCACCAAGTTCAATTTCCTAGGTAGTGAAGTGAAATAGCAAGGCTGTTCTGATCAGCTTAGGCCAATTTGGAACTTGACAGGTTAGCCAACAACCAGTGGTGGTATTTCCTCACCAAGTTCAATTTCCTAGATAGTGAAATAGTGAGGCTGTTATGGTCATTTTAGGCCACTGTGGAGTTTGACTGGTTAAGCAAGAACCAGTGGTGGTATTTCCTCACCATGTTCAATTTCCGAGATGGTGAAGTCGTGGGGCTGGTTGTTGTGGTTATAGAGTGTGGCCGAAAGTGGCCGTGCCATAAAAAAGTGCTAAACTACATTGCACTTTTTACTAAGAGCTCGGTGCTCGAGGACATGAAAAAGGAATCGATTCCTTTTTATTTAAACGAAAAATATTTACTGTTAAAGTTCAAATCCATAGGCAAAGGTTTGTCTTTTGTAAATGGATAATTTTCTTTTGAACAAATATAAAACTTAGAACACAGGGTGAAGGTGAATTGATAAGAGGATAGAAAAGGTTCATAATAACTTTTAACATATTATTTATATTTTGTTGAGTGGATAAAATGATAATAATCACTAATATTGATATTAATAATTATTAATAAGTTAATAATTAGTTATAATAATAATTATTTTATTTTAAAATTATGAAGAAACCCAATATCAATTTGGTCTCTGAAACCTTTTTATCTATGAAATACATACATCAATTTCAATTCGGTGTCTGAAACCTCCTTGTTTAATGGTACAAGAGGTCCTTTTAAAAATAATTTAATTACTACTAAAATATATCAGAATATACCATATACCAGATTTACATGTCCTACCTATCTATTTATACTTAAAAATAAATACAAATGTAATATTCTTATGAAATAAGATACATTCCACCTTCTAAATAACTAATATTAAAAAGTTTTGCTTCAACTTGTGTGAACTTATGAGTAGTGAGGGTTCGGGTGCATTTAACTGAACTTATATTGCTGACATCGTCCTGAGATACTGTTCTGCTGCTTCTCAAATTATCATCAATGCTAGTAACAAAAACCGTCTCTTGTTGGTAAGCCTGAGAGGAGCTTTGTCAGGTAATACTGAAATCAGTTCAGAGGAGCCAGAGCGCTGCCATTAGTTTAACATTCTAAATTGAGGAGTAAAAAAGTTGCACGGAGATATTATCAAGCGTCAGATATTCAATTTTTTTTTTCAATTCTACAAATTCTCAACGTTATACTTACATTTTTCACGGAATCTGGACTACTGCATGTGGGCTTTGCAGGCCCGCACCAGGAAACCTCTGATCCACAGTCTTAACGCACTGATACACGGGTACACCCAGGGAATCATTCACCAGGCAACAAAATCCAAAATTGCTACAATTGAAAATGCCTCCAAAATTCCTCTGAACTCACCACCATCACTGAAGCAAAAAGATCTAAGATCCGACCTCTGTCAGATAGATATTTTTTAAGTTTTGGAGCGATAGCAGAATTAACAACACTAAAAACGGTACTTGTGTTCTTTTATGACTGACCGCCTGCCACGGCACCAAAAATAAATAAATAATTGCCATGTGAAGGATGTACCCGAGCCATATACGGTTTCGTTGTTTATTACTGATGGGAAGGGAAAATAAACAATGCGGATCAGCTGAACTGGTTATGGATGTCGTATGTGTAATTGTTTTACTATATTGATTCTTCGTCTGACTTGAAGATTTCCTCTGTTGTTTCCTGATGACAGGTTTTGGCAAGTGCACGTTTGAGACAAGGTAAAGCAAATGTAGTGGGTTAATTACGGAGTAATCTTCTTTTCTGAGTTATTTTTCGGGCAGGTTTTTTTGGTGGTCTATTTTTAAATTTTTGGCTAATCCAAAATTCTAATCGATTTTCTGAATATATCTGGGTTGGTTTAAAATGGGACAAAAACCCTGAGATTTCTGAAATGCATGGAACTGTAATCCATGCGAAACTCAAACTATTCCTGAAAATTTAAAATTTAGCCAGATTAAGATTAGACCCATTTTTACTTGAAAAGCTGAATTCAGGAGGAATGATTACTCCCTAATTGGCCTACTCCAAAGCAAATTATCAACTTTTATTAATTTTTTTATTCAACTTTTATATTTTTTTGAGCTACATTTCATTTCTGTGATTTTCCCTTATTTTTTTTTTCAGTACTGGAAGCTCCTCTATTACATCATCAACAGGCGGTTCAATAACAGGAGCGATGGGACCAAGCACATTCAACCCAAACGGCGCTACATTCATGGTTCCACCCCTTCTCATATCGACAATAATATACATCTCTGCAACTGTTTGTAATGTGTGGGCGTATTAAATGAGAGTCCTGATCTGAACGCCTGCAATGGTGTAATATTCCTAGTAGTTATAGCCTTACCGTATGTTTCTTTCGAATTTTGGAGGATAAGTAAGCTCCTGGTTTCTTTGTATTGTATCCCTTGTTTCCTATTCAAGGGATGAACCAGGCTGGGTTGTGCGCCTCGGAGATTTAAACGCCAGGGTTTACAGTCATCGTCAGGGCTAGTGTAATTTTAGATGGGTTTTATATTTCAGACTCGGAGACGTATTGTTTCCCCACAAGTTTTGTACGAGTGACTGATAATGCAGAAGAAACCAAATTTAAGGCGTCATTTGACATATAATATATCCCGTGATATTTGGGTGTCGTTTCCATTGGTTACAGTGCTGATTATTTATGAAATACTGTCTTTAGTATCATTGTGTTTCGAGTGTCCGTGAAGCTGTGTAGATATGTGTGTTACCAGAGCAACAAATCTGACATGATGTGATGGAAAAACTGGATGCACATTGAGAAGCTGTGAATATGACCCTCATGTTGGACAAAGCTTTGATGGTATGTGGTTTGGGAATAGCTGAGATGAATATATATATATATATATATATATACACGTGGGTGTATGTATTATGTATTATTTTGTTAACGTGTTGAATGAAATATATATATATAGTTTGAGTGGGTCTAATGGTTAAGAAAGTGTGTTTTCTTTTAAAAAATATTAATTTAGTGTTTTTTTTTATAATAACTTTAAAAATAGATTATATATATATATATATATATATATATATATATATATATATATGAGAGGAGGATCATACATTTTATCTCTTGAAGATTTTTATATATACATTTAGAACTAAATTAAATGTGTAAAAAATGTGTGTATATGTAGATTATGCATTTTGTTATGAAAAACATATATATATATATATAGAATGTTTAATGAAATAAAAGTAAATGTGTAAAAGTGAATGACAATATTTTAATATTTTTTAAAATATTAGTAAATGTGTTGATTTATTGTTATTATTTTAAGAAAATCATGTTACTTAAAATCATGAGTTGGTGGTTTAAAGGAGGTAAACTTTGATTTATTGTATTTTCTTTTTGTGTCATTCATTTGTTTCCTTGTAATGGAGAAAACCAAGTTCTTAACTAATTCCAAGTGGTTTTTAGGTCTTATTCCACAATCCAAAGGTGGTTTTCAACTTAAATAATATTTGCAAAAAAGTTAATGTTCCTTGGAGTCATAACTTAACCTACCTTTAATTTAGTCATATGTTATATAATCAGTAAAGCTCCATCTGAACCTTGGATCTATTATGAGTAGATAGGGATAATGTTAGGGACCTAACCCTTCACATAATAAAGGTCAATATTAATAAGGCCCAACAATAAGGAAGAATAAGTCCAATGTAAGAAGACCTAATAGAAGCTTCTGCTTCTAGAAGGATCTTTCTCTAGATGGTTCTTTTGATAGACATATTTAGTATAAAGAGGAGTCGAGGGTATGATAACTTTTGTCTTGGATATTATTGGAATAGAGTTTTGCTTTGTTGGCGGTTGACCCCTCGAAGAGGCAAGTGAACATTCCTCTCAGTAATCAAAGTGCTCTTTCTGGTGTTATTCTGATACCATTTTGGCATTATTGTGTTGTTGTTTTGGTTATATTGTTGTTCATCTGCCATTTCTAGCTATCTATTTTCGTTTTGCATGCTTTTTTTATATCTGGAATATTACAAGTGGTATTAGAGCACCTTCCTTGACAAAAAATTGTGGGTTTTTTTTTTTTTTTTCCAGGGTAGAGACGTATTCCGACGTCTTTAAGCGATCGAGATATGTCGTTACGCACTTAAACCAACGGTTGATGATTCATACATGCAGGAAATACAAGTGGTACTTAAGCTCACATTTGTTGGCCACCCTTGTAACCCCTGTTGGTACCCCTTCGAGTGGTAGCGCATTAGACAACACCTGTATACGGATTGGCTTAGATCTCTTGAAACCCTCCATAAATAAACTGATCGGCTGCCTGACTGTTATAGTGCCACCGATAACAACACTCGGGAAGATACTCTCTAGTACCTGGGTAGTCATGCAGTACGGCTAAAGGCATGGTCTAACCTCCTTAGTTGGTGCCCTGAGATATTGAATCGAGTACTATTGTTGGACCTCGCATGTATATTAGAGAGCTATAGAACAGGGCAAACTCTTGTCTGTAGAACCCTTGAATACCTAACCTTTGGGGACAAAAACAAAAAACAGAACAAACAAGATCTATTGCCGTGCCACTGTCTCATGCATTCGAGTTGCTAAATTATTACACATTTCTTCCTGTTAAGCATTTGGGCATTTCATCACTGCAGTATTCTTCAAATCGAAGTATAACTTTACATGTGTAAAAAATATCATGTTGACACCATTATTTGAGACCTATTTCATTGGATTTCTTTCTTCGCCCTTATTGCATTCATACCTATCATTTTTCAACTTTTTTTTTTTTTTTTTTTTTTNCTTTTTTTTTTTTTTTTTTTATTCTGTGTGGCCTTACCCGCCCCTTTTGGGTTCCCTCGTCATCATGGCCCATACCTGTAGCGAAGACTTGGAAGCTCGCTTCAATACCTTGCACTCTAATTTCACAAAGACCCAACAAGAAGTGAGACACCTTAGTGCCAATATTGACACCATTAATAAAAACATGCATTCCTCCATCGTCGCCTCAATCAAGGAACTCAAACAAGACATTACTATCCAGCTTGAATCTGTCGCTACGATGATCTGCACCAAGCTGCATATCCCTGCAGACCCTTCTTTATCTGACCCACCTTTGCATACCGAAGGTGAAACTTTCTTTCATTCCCAGAATTTTGGGCCCAATCACTTTTAGCGTGACCTACACCTTCTGCGTGTGGATGTGACCAAATTTGATGGCTCGGATCCCACTAGCAGGGTAATTCAAATGGAACATTATTTCTCTTTGTATGGCATTACGAATGAGTTGGCCAAACTCCGACATGGTGTTCTCTATCTAGATCAAGAACGTTGACAATGGTGACAATGGAGAGAATGTTCCCGCCAAGGCTATGTTACTTGGACACACTCTGTGGTAGAGATTTATGAATGCTTTGACACTGACACCAACCATTTAGGCCGTTTGACAAATTTGAAGCAATTTGGCACAGTGGAAGACTTTATAGCTGCTTTTGAGCGACTGACTTTTCGTACAGAGGGCATGTCTGATGTTTTTTTCGGAGAATGTTTTATCAGTGGCCTCAAGGATGAGATTCGTGCCCATGTCCTCATGGCTCGGCCTCAGAGTTGGGTGGAGGCTACTAAAAGAGCTAAGGAAGCACAACAGGTTATCTCTTCTTAAAACCAAAAACCCTCATTTATTCCTTGCACTAAACTAGTAACTCCCACTCCTCCTTCTACTCCACTAAAGATCCAAAAATTGACCAGGGTCGAAATGGTTGAACGCCAATTCAAAGGCCTTTGTTATAATTGTGATGACATATATTTTTCGGGACACAAGTGTAATGAACAACAATTTTTTATGGCCATCTCGAAAGATGTTTCGGAAGAGGAGGTTGAGGCTCCCCTTGTGTTCGTGTCATCTGAACCCACTGACATAACCCTCCATCAGACCCTCCTGAAGTAGAACCAGTCATTTCCCTAAATGCTCTCACTGGCTTCTTTACTCCCCAAACCCTCAAGCTAATTGGTTACATCAAGCATAGGAAGGTCATCATTCTTGCTGATAGTGGAAGCACCCATAATTTTATTCATCGTCGCTTTGTCCAAGAAATTAATTGCTATATCTGTGCAATCAATAATTTCCAAATCATGTTTGTCAATGGCGGGTCCATGAAATGTGGAGGGCATTGCGAAAATGTACGTCTCCAAATTGGTGAATACCACCTAAAATCTCATATGTTTGCTATCGACATGGGCAGTTGTGACATTGTGTTGGGTGCAAAATGGCTAAGGACTTTGGGTCCCATTCTCATGGATTTTAAGGAATTAACCATGCAATTCGACTAGGAGGGCCACCAATATAAGTTCCAAGGCATCACCGTCGGTTCCCCAGAGATCATTACTTCCCATCGCATGGAAAAACTGCTAAAAAAAGGTCATTCTGACATTATTGTCCAACTCCATGCCATACAAGCAATTGAGACACCCTTTGTGCCACAGGTCCTCCAATCCATCCTCTCTAAACATCAAGTGGTTGTTTCCACTCCCGAGGGACTCCCTCCTTCCCATGGTGTTCATGATCATTCCATTCCCCTTGTCTCATGAAGCCTTCCTCCCAATATCCATCCCTATCGTCACCCCTTTTCCCAAAAAAATGAAATTGAGAAAATGGTTCAAGAACTGCGCAACCTAGGTGTTATCCGCCCTAGTACGAGACCCTACTCTTCTCTTGTGGTCATGGTCCTTAAGAAAGAAGGTCATTAGCGCATGTGTCCTGACTTCCGCGCCCTCAACAAACTCACCATTAAAGACAAATTTCTCATTCCTGTCATTGATGATCTCTTGGATAAATTGAGTGGCGCCCAATTCTTTACTAAACTTTATCTTTGTTCTAACTACCACCATATCCATATGAAAGATGAAGACATTCCTAAGACTGTCTTTAGAACTCATGGAGGTCACTATGAGTTTTTGGTCATGCTCTTTGGCTTGTGTAATGCTCCCTCCACTTTCCAAAGCCTCATGAATCATATCTTCCGTCATTTTCTTCGTCATTTTGTCTTAGTTTTCTTTAATGATATCCTCATCTATAGCAAAACCTGGACAAACCATCTTGTTCATGTGGATCGAGTTCTCCATCTACTCTCTCAGCACCAACTTTTCCTGAAACAATCTAAATGTGCTTTTGGTGGCTCGAAAGTCGAGTACTTGGGTCATCTTGTTGGCAAGGCCGACGTCAGGGTGGATTCTAAAAAGATTGAAGCTATGCAAGATTGGCCTCACCCAAGACTCTCAAAAGCTTGCGTGGATTAATAGGCTTAACAGGTTATTATCGCAAGTTTGTTAAGAATTATGGAAAGATTGCGACACCTCTCAATGCACTCCTTAAAAAGAATTCTTTCACTTGGACTCTAGTAGTTGCTCAGGCTTTTCAAACCTTGAAGATGGCCATGTGCACCACTCCAGTCCCGACCCTTCCTGATTTCACAAAGATCTTTGTCCTGGAATGTGATGCTTCAGGGAAAGGAATTAGCGCTGTTATTATGCAAGAGGGTCGATCTTTGGCCTTTACCAACAAACAATTGTTTGAGCAAAATTTGGACAAATCAATCTATGAAAAAAAAATGTTGGCTATTCTGCATGTCGTGGATCTTTGGTGCCCTTATCTATTGGGGCAATGCTTCCAAATTAAGACAGATCATCAAAGCCTTAAGTATTTTCTGGAACAACACATTTCCTCCCCAGAGCAACAAAAATGGGGTGACTAAGCTCTTTGGATATGATTATGAGATCATTTACAAGAAAGACAAAGACAATGTGGTTGTTGATGCACTTTCCAGAAAATATGAAGATGAAGGGTCCATTTTTTCTCTCTCCGTCATTGTACCAGATTGGCTCCAAGTTGTTTTCCAGGAATGGTTACACGATCCCAAAAGTTCACATCTGATACAACAATTGCAGTCCAATTCTCCAGTTTCCCTAGGGTACTCTTAGCTCCATGATGAGCTTTGATACAAAGGTCGTTTGTATTTAAATAAACAGTCAAAACTTAAATCCCCGGTACTTTCTGAGCTTCATGCTACACTCACAATTGGGCACTCCGGGTTTACCAAAATCTATGACAGGGTCAAACGTTCTTTTTTCTGAGATGGTATGAAATAGGATGTTCGTAATTTTGTGGCTGAATGTGATGTGTGTCAACGCAACAAGGGAGAAACAGTGAAATCTTCTGGCACACTACAACCACTTCTGATTCCACCTGCTATTTGGAGGGATATCTCTATGGATTTTATTGTAGGCTTACATAAATCGGGAAATAAATCAGTTATCATGGTGGTAGTTGATCGTCTTTCCAAGTATGCTCATTTCTGTGCTCTTCAACAACCATTTACAACATCCACTATGGCTCAAATTTTTATGGATCAGGTCTTCAAGCTTTATGGCATGCCGCATTTTATTATTTCTAATCGCGACTCAACTTTCACTAACAATTTTTGGCAAGAACTGTTCAAGCTACAAGGCACCCAATTGCATCTCAGCACAACGTATCATCCTCAGACTGATGGTCAAACTGAAGTTGTCAACAAGTGTTTGGAAACATATTTGAGGTGTTTTGCATCGGAAAGGTAAAATCAGTGGGCTCAATAGTTACCACTAGCCGAATGGTGGTACAACACTTCGTACCATACAGTTACATGCATGACTCCTTTTGAAGCGGTATATGGACAAAATCCACCTTCAGTTCTCTCATATTTGTCAGGTGTCTCGAAGGTCCAGGCAGTTGACCAAACACTTACAGTTTGAGAGGCTATTCTTTGTACCCTCAAAGAGAATTTGGTCATGGCCCAAAATCGCATGAAGCAACAAGCAGATCAAGGTCGCTCTAAACGTCATTTTGCAGAAGGGGATCAGGTGTTTCTTCGACTGCAACCTTACAAACAAACTTCCCTCAAGGCTGACCATTGTCAGAAACTAGCACCCAAATTTTATGGTCCTTATATCGTTCTCAAGCGTGTGGGATAGGTGGCCTATCAGTTAGTTTTTCCCAATCATTCTAAGCTCCATTATGTTTTTCATGTTTCCTGCTTAAAGAAGGTGATTGGAACTAAGTGCCAAACTAAAACCAACCTTCCCGAGTTGGACGAAGAAGGCTCCATTTGGCTACAACCACAAACAATTTTGGACCAGCGTGAGCATCGTCTGCGCCAGTGAACCATCAAGGAAGTGCTAGTCTAATGGAAAGATACAACTCCAACAGATGCCACTTGGGAACCAGCTACCATTCTGCAGCAATTTCCACATCTCAAGCCTTGAGGACAAAGTTGTTTTTAAGGGGGAGGACATGTTAGGGAACTAACCTCTCACGTAGGTAGAATAATATATTTCGATGTAATAAAGGTAAATATTAATAAGGCCTAACAATAAGGAAGAATAAGTCCATTGTAAGAAGAGCCAATAGAAGCTTCCGCTTCTAGAAGGATCTTCCTTTAGATGGTTCTTTTGATAGACATATATAGTATAAATAGGAGTCAAGGGTATGAGAACTTTTGTCTTGGATATTATTGTAATAGAACTCTGCTCTCTTGGAGGTTGCCCCCTCGAAGAGGCAAGTGAACATTGCTCTCAGTAATCAAAGTGCTCTTTCGGGTGTTATTCTAGTATCATTTTGGCATTATTGTGTTGTTGTTCTAGTTATATTGTTGTTCATCTGTCATTTCTAGCTATTTATTTATGTTCTGCATACTTTTTTATATTTGGAATATTACGGATAAAGATCAAATTCAGTGAGGTGGAAACCTTTTTTATATTGAAAAAAATTGAGAAAAGTTTGATAATATATCTCATTATATAATTTTCTTTGATAGTATGTGCTTATCATATATTTAAGTCTAACAACATATGTTTATATATCCGCA
>ML787860.1:585359-676443 GCA_009831015.1 Picea engelmannii | reverse complement strand
TCTTGGGTTCCTGTAGCAGAGAAGAATTCAGCTTAGAGTGATGTAAATGTTTCAAAACGTTATTTCAAATATATGATAATATTTTCGAAATCTTTCCATCTATTATGAAATAAATGCAAATATATTCCCAATAAATGCTTTTAATGCTCGTACCTGAGACTTTCCAATATTTTCGAATATATAATAGACACATGTCTTATACATATCCTTTATTTAAAGTTTGAAAATGCTTTCATTGGGGTTTCGGAACTTTCGATGTCAAGAAAATGAGTCATCGTAAAACCCCGATCGCCGAAACTGCGATATATTAATTAAGTTAATCATTTCATTATTTTAATTAATCCATATTATCTTTTCGGAGTTTTATTAATCAAGAGCTCGGAAATCGGGAAATCGGGGATCGGGAGATCGGGACTTCTGATGATGTGAAAATTTCTATTCGCGGAATCGCGAATGGCGATTTCCCAATATAATTAATTACTCTTAATCATACTTAGCAGTAATTAGCTTATTGTCAAACCTCCATTAAGAATTGATTATGATCGGGGATCGGGAAATCGGAGAAAACGATGTTAAGTTTACTTGTTCATTCAAAACCGCGAAATGTGATTTCCCGATATGATTAGTTCAAAGTTGAAACTCATTTTAAAACGATAGTTAAGTAAAAGATGAATTAATCATGTATTAGCGTATCGGGAAATCGGAGGTCGGGAGATCTGGACCTAATATGCATTGAAATTTGTTATTATCAAATAGCGAACTCCGATATCCCGATATGGTTTTAAAATTCTTAAGTTCTATCATTGCGGTTCATTTAGAATATTATTCGAAAAAGTATTTGGAGCATACATTGATTTAATTCTCAACCATTCTTTTTCCAAGAATAAATCCCAAGTGTATTTCAAATTCATTAGGTATGAAAAGTTTTGTTTTATAAAGAATTTAATAATGCAAAGACTCCAGGATACCAAAAATTTTGTTCTTAAAGTAAAAATTTAAGCTCTGTTTCAACAGGCCGCACCCAAAGACTCTCAAAAGCTTGCGTGGATTTTTGGGCTTAACAGGGTATTATCGCAAGTTCGTTAAGAACTACGAAAAGATTGCAGCACCTCTCATTGCTCTCCTAAAAAAGAACTCTTTCACTTGGACTCCAACTGCTTCTCAAGCTTTTCAAACCTTGAAAACGACCATGTGCACCACTCCGGTTCTGGCCCTTCCTGATTTCAGAAAGACCTTTGTGTTGGAATGTGATGCCTCAGGAAAATGAATCAATGTTGTCCTTATGCAAGAGGGTTGACCTTTGGCCTTCACCAGCAAGCAACTGTCTGAAAGGAATCTAGGAAAACCCATTTATGAAAAGGAAATGTTGGCTATTCTGCATGCCGTTGAGCTGTGGCACCCTTATCTCTTGGGGCAACGCTTCCAAATCAAGACTGACCATCAAAGCCTCAAGTACTTTCCGGAACAACGCATTTTCTCCCAGGAGCAACAAAAATGGGTGACTAAGCTCTTTGGTTATGATTATGAGATCATTTACAAGAAGGGAAAAGACAATGTAGTGGCGGATGCATTGTCTTGAAAATATGAAGAATAAGGATCCCTTTTTTCTCTTTCCTTCATTGTACCCGATTGGCTCCAAGCTGTATGCCAGGAATGGCTTCAAGATCCCAAAAGTTCGCATCTGATCCAGCAATTGCAGACCAAGGCTCCGACTCCCCCAGGGTACTCTTGGCTCCAGGATGAGCTTCGATACAAAGGCCGTTTGTATTTAAGTAAACAATCAAATCTTAAATCCACGGTACTTTCTGAGCTTCATTATACATCCACAGCGGGGCACTCAGGATTCACCAAAACATATGACAGAGTCAAATGTTCTTTTTTCTGGGATGGTATGAAACATGACATCTGTAATTTTGTAGCTGAATGTGAGGTGTGTCAATGCAACAAGGGAGAAACAGTAAAATCTCCGGGCACACTACAACCGCTTACGATTCCACTGGCTATTTGGAAGGATATATCTATGGACTTTATTACCGGCTTACCCAAATCAAAGAATAAATCAGTCATAATGGTGGTTGTGGATCACCTTTCCAAGTATTCTCATTTCTGCGCTCTTCAACACCCATTTACTGCATCCACGGTGGCTCAACTTTTCATGGACCAAGTCTTCAAGCTTCATGGCATGCTACACTCTATTGTTTCTGATCGTGACCCAACTTTCACAAGCAATTTTTTGCAAGAACTGTTTAAGCTCCAGGGCACCCAATTGCATCTCAGCACAACTTATCATCCCTAGACTGATGGTCAAACGGAAGTTGTCAACAAGTGTTTGGAAGCATATCTGAGGTGTTTTGCTTCTGAAAAACAACATCAGTGGGCTCAATGGCTACCCCTGGCCGAATGGTAGTACAACACTTCCTACCATACAACTACTCGCATGACTCCTTTTGAAGCGGTATATGGACAAAAGCCACCTTCAATTCTCTCATAATTACCGAGTACCTCAAAGGTCCAGGCGGTTGAACAAACACTTACAGTTCGAGAGGATAATCTTCATATCCTTAAAGAGAACTTGGTCATGGCACAAAATCGCATGAAGCAACAAGCAGATCAAGGTCGCTCTGAACGTCAATTTGCAGAAGGGGATCAGGTGTTTCTGCGACTGCAACCATACAAGCAAACTTCCCTCAAGGCCCAACATTGTCAGAAGCTAGCGCCCAAATTTTATGGTCCTTATACAGTTCTCAAGCGCGTGGGACAAGTCGCATATCAGTTAGTTCTGCCCATTCAGTTGAAGCTACATCCATTTTTCCATGTTTCATGCTTAAAGAAGGTGATTGGAACTAGGTGCCAAATTCAAACCAACCTTCCCGAGTTAGCTGAAGAAGGATCCATTTGGCTACAACCAGAAGCAGTTTTGGACCAACATGAGCATCGCCTGTGTCAAAGAACCATCAAGGAAGTGCTAGTCTAGTGGAAATATACGAATCCAACAGATGCCACTTGGGAACCAACTACCATTCTACAACAGTTTTCTCATCTAAAGCCTTGAGGACAAGGCTATTTTTAAGGGGGTGGACATGTTAGGGTCCTAACCCGCACATAGGTAGATTAATATATTCGGATGTAATAAAGATCAATATTAATAAGGCCTTTCAATAAAATAGAATAAGGCGGATGTAAGAAGACCTAATAGCAGATTTCGCTTCTAGAAGGATCTTCCTCTAGATGCTTCTCTTGATAGACATATTTAGTATAAATAAGGGTTGAGGGTATGAAAACCCTAACTTGGAGATTATTGTAACAGAGTGCTGCTCGATTGGAGGTTGGCCCCTCGAAGAGGCCTGTGAACATTGCTTTCTGAATCAAAGTGCTATTTCTGTTGTTGTTCTTATATCATTTATGTGTTATTGTGGAGATGATGTTGGATATATTACTGTTATTCTGCCATTTCTATCATTTTATTTATGTTCTGCATATTTATTATATCTGGTATCTTGCAGTGCTCGTGTTTCTACCAGTTGAATGGTCTGTTGTGCTCAAGACCATACCTCCCTAGCTAGGAGGGAGTGTTAATATTATGGTATCTTCAGGAGGTATGAACCTCTATTGTGACCTATGATGAGATTAGAATACTCCGAAAGGAAGCAAATAAATGAAGAAAACCCTAGACAGGTTGTCGGTTGCAGAAATATATTTAATATGAATTTATTAATATCCAGAAGGAGAAGTCGATCCCACTTAAACTGCCCAGACTACTATAAATACAGAGCGTCAGTTCTCATTATTCTCATCTCAACAGTTGCAGAGTGAACTGGATCTGACCAGATGCAGTTGCATCTTGTGCGCAAGTTTTTGGGAAGGTGTGTGCTAGCCTCTGGGTGGGATTATCTGATCAGCTTGGGTTCTATTCTTGCTTGGTGCATTAGCCTCTCTTGGCTATTGGATTGCTACCAGGATTCTCTTCTCTTTCAAGGTCAAGGTGCTCGGAGGGTGGCTTTGGCATGTGGTTGGGTGATGAGGGTATCGTCAATGGTAAAACAAGAACAATCTTCTATATTCTAACACTCCTAATCCTTGCTTCATGTATGAGTGCATATAATCGGCTTCCTCCGTCTAACAGAGACCATGCTTCCATCTTCATCCTTATTGTCTTCTGCAATATATAATTAGCTCTCTCTGTCTAACAGAGTCCATGCTTCCATCTTGTTGTCTTCTACAAAAACGTTATAAGTCTTCTCTGACTTCTTTCTATCTTTGCTTCTTCTGAGTCTCTTCATGATTGGTTCGATGTATTTCATCCTTTCATGTGTATTATCTAATGATATCAATCCTTATCTTGTTGTTCTTCCATAGCTATAGTTCTTCTTGGAATACGTTATCTTTCAAGGGATAGATATACAAGATATGTACAGAGACGATACAAACGAGATATGTACAAGAAATAAGAAGAGTATTGTTACCTTTAGAAGAATAAGTCTCTTCCATCCTTCTTAGTCTTATTTGTAGGTTCCTTTTCTTTGGCAACTGATGCTTCGTGTTTTTCCTTCCTTTTCCTTAGCTCGGGACAATGATTCTTGTAGTGATCATACTTTCGACAGTTGAAGCATTGTATTTCTAAAATGTCTTTCTCTTGATTTGGCTTCCTCCTTGAAACAAACTTCCTTTTGTTTCTGAAGTTCTTGAATCTTGTTGTGAAGGCTTGATCATCGCAATTCTTTTGAGGTTTCTCTTTTGCACTGATCCTTGATTCTTCTTGAGCATAGCAAGTCCAAAGTTCTTCAAATGTCGGATACTCCTTTCTTGTGTTCATACTTGCGGAAAATGCATCCCATGTCTTGGGAAGACCATTGAGTACTATGTTTACCAATTCCTTCTCCGAAATGATCTCTTCAATAGCTTGTAGTTGATCTCTTAACCGAGAGATTCTCACAAAGTATGATGTTATGTTGTCATCATCATTCATCTTCATGTCATGAAGCTCATTCTCAGACTTATGACTTGTCCAATGTTTCTGACTGAGAAGAGGTTTGTTAGGGAATCATACATCTTCTTCGATGAGTCAAGATGAGAGATGTAGGGTATCAAGTGGTCTTTTATAGAGTCCACTATGATACTCATGGCATTGATGTCATCGTCTTTGAACTTCTCCATAATTGTAATGTTTTGTGGTTCCTTCTCTTTTTATTCAAACATTGGTTCCACGATCTTTCCTTTCACGATATCCAACACTTTATTATTGGCAAGGATGAGGTCAATCGTTGACTTCCACGCTCTAAAGTTAGAGGCTCCATCTAACTTGTTCTCTGACTTCATAGAATAATTCATGGCTACTTTGACTTGGTCAACCCTAGATTTGACCAGAAACTCAAACTTGATGTCTTGGCTTGCTGAGAGTATCAGGAGATGCGCTAGGCTAAGGCGCACTGATCTATCCAGAAATTAGGTCAATCCCTTCATTTAAGGTGCCTCAACGTGAGGATTAGGGTTTCTGCAACTACTCCTGCTAGTAACCCTAGTGGCAGTGTCTTGGAAGTTTATTCTACTAGTAACCCTAGCGGCAGTTCCTCAACAAGCTCAATATCCTAGCGGCTATGTTTCCTTCCAGTGTTTAGACTGAATGAAGGAGGTGTGGGCCCATAACTTGTTAGAATGTAAGTGGATGTGCTCGTTTTACCATTGAAAATACCCTTGTCACCCAACCATAGGCCGAATCCACCCTCCGAGCAGCTTAACCTTGACAGAGAATCACTCCGGAAGCAAACCCTAGGCTAGATAGCCAAACAAAGGGTAGCGCACCTTTTCCCAAGGATAACGCATCAACAAGAGCTGATCAGATAGTCCAAACCCTAGCCAAGAGATAGTCCAAGCGTAAATGCTAGCTGCAGCAACTGCAACAACAACTCTCCTCCAAACCTGCGCAAAAATTGGGCAACTGCAGTGCGCACAAGTGCTGCTCTACAATTCTAAGACTACCTGCCAAAATGAAAACTGGCCTCTTGTATTTATACTAATTCTGGCTAATTGCCTGGCCTGACTTCTCATTCTGGGTATCTGTTTGTTCAGTATATATTATTATTTCTGGCCGTCTTCTTCTCTTGGAGGCTAATAACCTAATATAAATTATCTTCTTGAGTCAACAAGTCTTCTAGGGTTATTATCCAACTCATTAGGATTTCTTCTTGCTTCTCAGAGTATTCTATCCTCGTTAGGTTTACACGTGGAGGTAAATACCTCCCGCAACTACCATAATATCAACACTTCTTAGAATCAAATATTTTTTCTCGTTTTGGTCTTCCAATTGAAATTATTTTCGATAATGGACCAACATTTTTATCTGGAAAACTGACTTAATTTTTCAATAAATTTGGAGTGAAACATTTCACTATCAACATATTACTCATAGGGAAATGGACAAGCTAAGTCAACAAATAAAAATCTGGTCGAAATTCTCGAAAAGATCATTAACGATAAACCTCGCCAGTGGCATACCCTATTGACCTATGCAATATGGGAATATCGTACCACTGCGAAACCAAGCACATGCCATACTCTTTTTCAATTATTATATGGCCAGGAGGCTATTATGCATGTTGAAATTGAATTAAATTCTCTTATATTAGCCTTATAGGCAAAAGAGTTAGACTCTACAGATATCCCTCAAAGATTACTTGCTTTGTTGGCTTTAGAAGAACAAAGAAGTTATGGTCCTGATAAAAAAGAGACACCAAACAATTAATAAATATTTTGATAAGAGGGCTAAATTAACTACTTCTGCAGGCGATGAAAAGGTTCTATTATGAGAGTCTGGACATGCTGATAAAGATAAGCATTCAAAGTTTCAGAAGTTATGGCTACGTCCTTACATACCTTTATTGTCAGAAACAACTCTTATTTACTAAAAGACATATATGGACGATTATTTCCTTACACAACTTATTGTTCACGTCTAAAACACTATGTTGAACCTGGCTTATTTTATTAATCTGTAGTATTTCTTGTATATGTTTTATTTCAATTTGTACAACATTTATTTTTCTTAGTTTTGTTTTGATTTTTGTTTGTTTCTTGTATATGTTTTACTTCGATTTGTACAACATTTGTTTTTCTTAGTTTTGTTTTGATTTTTGTTTTTCTCTTATTTTATTTGATTTTGAAGATTTTAGTCAAAAGCTAGATTAGTCAAGTTACATTTATTTTCATTGGTTTGCAAAACTTTGATTAATTTGTATTGAAAGGTGAAGAATACAAATAGAAAAGATAAATGAATTATTTTTTTGTCCACAATATTTACCGAACCAACTAGATTAACTTGTTGTCATTTGATGATTACAACTCTTCCCTCTCTTCTTATTTCTCATTCTACCCCTCCATGAGTGTATTTATTGAGAACATATTTTAAATTTTGATGAAAATCATGTTGAAGCACCATGTCCAGAGAAGAAGAAATAATCAGCAAGTATAATTCAATAAATTCAAAAACAAAACCTGATATTGTGAGTTCTATCCTATTCGAAATAGAATACCATGTGGAGTCCCCATTTCTTGACTCATATTTCATCACCTACTATAAAATTTCACAAAGCGTTGTGAAGCATGTACATTTTTATATTATAAATATTAATATATTTAATAGGTGGGGTCCTTTAGGAGAAACCACAGAGTGATTATTTCCTAACATTACATTTCCCTCCGCATATTGGCATACCATCAGTTTTAGTTGGGGCATTATTTCAGTTATGGTGCTAATATTAATGGTTTAATGATTTCAAGTTTCTTGTGGTGTTTTATGAATGTATATGTTTGGATGATGCAAAATATTTGTTTGTATTGATAGTAAGTATGGTCTGTGGCATTTTGCGAAGACATCAAACTATGATCAAAATGATATCAGAGAAGTTGCAAATCCAACTTTGTTCTCTTCTCAACATAATGGTAGCATTAAACATGCAATTCATGAAATTACTTGTTTGTGAAGGGCATGGTATTTTGTGTTCCTATGTGATTATATGCCTATTGAAATAGAAATTGTGATGTCCATACTTCAACATTCAAGATATGTCGAGCTTAAATTTTTAAGTTGCATAAACTTTAAAGCAGTCATATTGTTTGATTTTGGGCCTAACATGTATATATGGACTTGGAAATTTTCATTCGAAAATGACAATACGTGAACAATATAGTCAGTACATAGCAAGGTATGAAATTTTTGAGCTTTCAAACTTTATATATATGAATTGGTTTGGCTTTATATTAAGGCATACATGGGAAATGGTTGTTAAATGCATATGCATGTTTGTTAATATACAAAGGATATGGATACATTGGACTTGGCATATATTTGCGCTACATGAAATATATGGCTATCATAGTGCATAAGCATGAAGTTAAAGGTTGACATGATATAACGTTGATATACATAAGTTTGAATGTGTTGAGTCTTAACATATGCATATGATATAGTTCGATGGTTGTAATATCAATGTGATGGAAATTAGTTTTCCACGCATTGAATGAGAGAGGATGTGGGCATTAATTTCCATGGGCCCATGATTTACCACTTCTTTCTAGCTAGGATTATTTTCATTTCATTTGATTTTTGGTCTGTGGATGATCCAGGAGGATCTGAAATGCTCAAAAATAAAAGTTCTCCAATGCTCATGAAATCTACACCATCGCGAAGTGCTCGTCGCAAGCTTTCTAGTGGCGCAAACAGATCAAAAAATAGAGTCTGTATGCAAAAGTTATCGCAATCTGAAGTTTGAGTCAAACAGGTAAAAATTCAACAGTCAAAGGCCAAAGCGACATGTGGCATATTCAACATGTGACACTTGGCAGCTCTTGTGCTCGACAAGTAGAAGCTCCTGCAACCGACACATGACATTTCAAATATCGACATTGGCAGTTTCTGATGTTGACAAGTGGCAAGGGGTGATTGATCCACATGGTATGGTTTTGGCCAACCATGGGCTGATACGTGGCCCAATCACAGGGTGCCACGTGTCACCTTGGATGGGGCCTAAAAGGGACAAATGAAAAATGTTGTATAACTCCATGGGAGTCGAACCCATGACCTATCAATATAACAAAGTCCTAACACTAATGCACTAGCCACAAAGGCAAAAACCAAACTTTAGAAATATATCCACTTTTTTAAAATTAAACATTAAGCACATTTTCATGGCTAAGGGAGGCGCACCCTGTTGGGCGCTAGGTCATATGACAAGGGTTGTGACCAAGGGCGTGGGGGATTAAAGGGTCTAGCACCAGGCCACATGTCACGCATGCGACTACAAAAAGGGGCATGCACCCTATTTTTGGGTGCTTAACCATTATTTGCCAATTTAGTGGGGTTTTACCTTATTTTAATGGATTTTTGTAGATTTTTGTGTATTTTTGGCCAAAAAGAGTGGATCTGGAGCCTAGGAAGAGGCCAGATTGTTGGAAGAAGTTGGGAATTCGACCCCATCTCTTTTTCTACATAAACTAGGCATGTGTGCCATCAAGATACAATGATTTTGTTGCAGGGAGGTGGAGAGAAAGCTTATAGAAGAGATACCATGTTTGTTGGTTCTCATGTTGTAAGAGGCCTTTTGAGCCCATTCGAGAGAGGATTTTGGTGAGGTCTTTGCATCTGATCATGGAGGTCATGTACAACAGATGCATACTAATTTTGCAGTAGATTGTAATCAACTTGTTGATGTAATTGAACATTTGGAGAAGAGCAATAAAGCGGTCAGCACTGGAAGTGGGACCCAGAGACGTAGTCACACCTTGGTGAACTCCATTATCAAACTTCTCATGTCTCTATTTCTTTCTTGTTGCTGTCTCTATTTATCAAACTTATTGTGTCTTTATTTCTCTCTAGAAACTTACCTCCTCCTATTCATTGTTGCAACTGCCTTGGCCTCCATAGCTAGTATAAAAATTATCTTTGGACAAAGTATGTACTCCTCAATCTATAAACATCTTTTGCAAAGATTTTGTTAGCCTATGAAGTAGTTGTGGCTCTAAATTGGTTGGTGATGAGTGTGAAAGTATTATTTTCCCCTGCTTTTTGCTCATAAAGAAAGAAAAATTGTTTGAATGTTATTTGAGGGATTTTCACTTGCAAAAAATTATTATGTCTATCATCTGTTGTATGCATTACTCTTCCCGAATTCATACTATCATTTTTCATTATGTTAGCCTCATAATCTTAAAGTTTTATAGTTTAAGTATTTTCCTAGTTTAAATGTTTTTAGAAATTAGTTTATTCTAGTTTTTTAGGATAAGGACACCTAACTTCAATGTAAAGGACACCTATCATACTCATGTGATTATGTGATTGGTTTTTCTCCTAGAATTTAGTTTAGTGTTGAGCTATATAAATAATTTCTTTCTTCAAGTGAGATTAAGTAGGTTTTTAGTCCTCACTTATCTTTGTAATTATGTTTTATTTATTAATAAAATTACAAGAGGTTATATGTTTTGATCTAAAAACGACGTGCCAATAGATATGGTCGCCATGTGTGCACTCAATGGAGAATGACCATCATTTTTTTTTCATACGTAGATCTACCCAGATTGCAACCACTCAATGCTTGGCTAGTAAAGGCCAAAGATCTACCATCTTGTGTGAACACTATTCCTATACCATTTTGAGAAGCATATGATTCGACCACAAAGGTTCTTTTTGAATTTAGGATCATATATATAAGTATAAATTCATTAAGAACATGTGTTTCCTCCTAAGAGATCACAAGTTCAAATCCAGAGGGGGGTAGGGTATGTATACCCCCATAGACTTTACCAGTCAAATGGTTGGGTGGAGGGGGTCCCTTGTCCCACAAATGACAACCAATACAAATTGGTTTCCTCTCTACTTAACTCAAACAGTTATGCAGAGTTCGTTAATTGAACAAGAATTCGAACTAAAAGAAAATTTTGAAATTACCTCAAACAAGCGCAAGCTCTTTTCCTTGCTATGCGACCATACATTGGAACCGATGGCTTACATTCATGGGCTTAAGATCCTTATTCATATGAGCCAACCTAAATAGGACCAAGCTAGAACCTTATTCCTTATTCATTGGAACTGAGGGCTTACATTCATGGGCTTAAGGCCTTTGCCGGAGTGAAGCCTGAGGTTGGACACTTCGTGATATTTGGGTGTTCAATATACATTCATGTACCCAAGGAGTAAAGGACCAAGCTAGACCCTTCAGGTAGAAAGGGTACACTTTTGGGGTAAATTGAGTCTTCGAGGTGGGCATGCAATAGAGGTGGGCATGCAATGTAACTTGAAAATATGATCAAGTAAAACTTGTGTTACTAGTTTCAGTGTGAAAGGGTGGGGTAAGGCACAAAAATGAGCATACTTGGAGAGGCGATCAACCACCACCATGATGACAAACTTGATCCTATATTTAGGAAGGCCCACTATAAAATCCATGGATATTTCTGTCCACATAGAAGTTGGAATGGGTAGGGGTTGTAGGGCACCTGGAGACTTGATAGTTTCACCTTTATTACATTGGAACACCTCACATTCTATGACAAAGTGAAGGATATCCTTCTTCATGCCTGCCTAGAAAAAAGAATGACGGGAACAAGCATATGTCTTTTGGAAACACTAGTGACTCATAATAGCTTATGAGTGCAACTCATTTAAGAGCCTCGGCTTGAGGGAAGAAGAGGGTGATATAACCAGGTGATCCTTATATATGAGAATATTTTCCTTCCAAGTTTAGTCGATGGGAGGATTAGGGTCCTCATGAAGGTGTTGAATTAACTTGGAGATAGTCAGGTGTGTTAGTCACTCTTGGCATACTTCTTCAATCCAATCAGGGACCGATAAGGATAAGGAAAAGAGGGAGTCCTCCTCCTCATGTTTTCTTTACAATGCATCAACTATTATATTATCTTTTCCCTTTTTGTATATGATTTCATAATCATAACCCAACATTTTGGTCAGCCACTTATTTTTTTATGAGGAGGATAGTCATTGCTCCAAAAAATATTTCAAACTATGGTGATCTGTTTTGATCTAAAAATGATGTCCCAATAGATATGGTCGCCATGTGTGCATTGAATGGAGAATGACCATCATTTATTTTTCATACGTAGATCTGCCCAGATTGCAGCCACTCAATGCTTGGCTAGTAAAGGCCAAAGGTTGACCATCTTGTGTGATCATTGTTCCTATACCATTGCGAGAATCATATGATTCCACCACAAAGGTTTTGTTAAATTTAGGAGCATATATATAAGTATAAATTCATTAAGAACATGTATTTCCTCCTAAGAGATCACAAGTTCAAATCCAGATGGGGGTAGGGTATGTATACCCCCGTAGACTTTACCAATCAAATGGTTGGGTGAATGGGGTCCCTTGTCCCACAAATGACAACCAATACGGATTGGTTTCCTCTCTACTTAACTCAAACAGTTCTGCAGAGTTCATTAATTGAACAAGAATTTGAATTAAAAGAAAATTTTGAAATTACCTCAAACAGGCACAATCTCTTTTCCTTGCTATGCGACCATACATTGGAACCAAGGGCTTACATTCACCGGTTTAAGCTTCTTATTCAACAACCTGAATCCATTTTTACATTAAAAAATATAATTTAAATAACAAAAAATTGTGATTTCGTACAAATTTATGTCCACTTAAGTCGAACCAAAACTTTGGACAAAAAAAAAAAAAAAACTTAAAACAATTAAACTAAACCATTGTGAACATTGTCAATAGTATGGTTACAACATTCTAACTACCTAGGGAAAATTAATTTATGTGGTTAATCTAAAGAGACTTTCTTCTAAACAACAATGAAACTTGTCGAGACATTGCCAATCATGATGTGATATGTCATAAACCCAAAGACTACATATGGTCAAGTTCCAATGCGGTAACGACAAGAAATCCCTATGTCCAGTGATATAGATTTGGCTAACGGTAATCTCCTATAGAGCAACAATCACGATTGCTCCAAGCTATTTCGGGGGTTGGATCACCTTTTATAATTAGACGATGTCCTTTAAGGCTTGATCATGATTGATCCTATCATGATCAATGATGGATCTTCTCTAAATTATTATTGCGCATCAAACTTGTGATTCTAGCCATTCTCTTAATTATAATACACATTAATTCATACCATTTACATAGAGAACTCGTGAAATTATATAAAGAGTGTAATTCTTAGAATCAATATTTTATTCAACATATGAAGGAATATGATTAGAGCATGAACCTCAGTTCCTTCTGGCTTCTCACACTATTCACACACTCACTCTGCACTCCTCTCCCACACACTTACATTATTCTCACCTATCAAGCCTTCGATACAATAAGGACTCGATCGATCTAATCCATAGAGATAGGATCAGATCTGACCAAAATTACACAATTACTCTAATTAACTTAAAACAACCTAATTTTGATCCTAAAAGATAGGATAATATCATAGGGTCTTCAGTTATTGAACTTGTGACATAGCACCTTCGTTCATAGGATATTAAAGAATACCCCTAATTTCACTATATATTAAAAAATAAATCCAAAACTCCTTTTGTTGGACCCCCCTCCCAATACATATTTCCAATCAAATAAACTCCTAGTTTTACTAGATACCCATTTAATAGCCCCCAATACCTATAAAACCCCTTGTACCTCTCATCCCAACGCCAAATTCTACAACATATTGACTTTGTTTTTCACAATTTTAAAACTCCCCTTATGAATGAAAGTGATAAGATATTGGTCAACAAGGTGAAGCCCCGGTGGATTAGATCCAAACTTAATCCATAATTTATATAATTCTTCCACTTCCTATTACATTCATGGAAAAACTCCCTTCTTCTCGAAAACCCTAGACTATTACAACTCAGGAAAATAGTTAAAACAATTACAATGAGGAAACTTGCAATGTTCCATATGTAATGTAATATGCAGAACCAAAATATTTAGCAAGAAATGGCATGACAATAAGGATATATTCAAAACATTACCAGAATAACACCAGAAAGAGAACCTTTATTAATGATAGAAATGTTCACTTGCCTCTTCGAAGGGGAAACCTCCAACAGAGAAGAGCTTTGTTACGATAATATCCAAGACAAAAATATCCAATGCCTACTACTCTTATTTATACTAATTCTACCTTCTAAGGAAACTTCTAGAGGAAGATATTTCTAGAAGCGAAAGCTTCTATTAGGTCTTCTTACATTGACATATTCTCCTTTATTTATTAGGCCTTATTAACCAATCTCCTCCTTTATTACATAGAAAACATATTCTACTAACTAATGACCCATTGATAGGGGTTAGGATTGAATCCTAACATGTCCTCCTCCTTTAAAAGAATCCTTGTCTTCAAGGATGCAGTTGTGGAAACTACTGGAGTATGATCGTTGGTTCCCAGGTCGCATCCTCTGGTGATGTGTCCTTCCACTTGATCAACACTTCCTTGATGATTATGCCACACATATAAGATTCACAATTATTGAGGATTACGTCTGGTTGGATCCAAAGGGATCCTTCTTCATCTAATTCTGGAAGGATGGTTTGGACCATGCGATTCTATCCCACTACTTTCTTCAGACAAGAAACATGGAACATCGGATAGATTTTGGAAGTAGTAAGAAGGGCCAATTTGTAGACCACTAAACCAATATACATGATAATCTGGTAGAGCCCATGAGATGTTTGAGGCAAGGATCAAGAGGGAGTACATTGTTCCTCACAACCCTCAACTGAATGGGGTCGCATATAGGAAGAAAAGATCTATTGTTGAGACAGTCAAGGTGATGATTCATGATCAATCGGTCTATTGTAAGAAATTATTTTCTTTAAATGGATCCCATGCCCGGGAATCTTTCTTCAGGTAATGACATTGGCTATCGATCTGTCATATTTCCATTCTTTTAGTTCTTGAGTGAAGGAAATACGGTCATCGGTCTTTCTGCTAATGGTGCTCTGTTTTCTGTATCGGTCTATGTAGAAGGGTTGATTTGTCTTTCCAGTTAGCGAATCTCTCCTTTGATTCCATTAATGAATGTGCAATTCCCTTCCTTTCAATATATACCCTGTCTTTTGTTATCGATCCCCTGCTCTTTGTTAATCGATATCTCTCTTTTGTTCGGTATAGGTCGACATCTTCTTTCTCAACCAATCTTGTAGCATTGGTATGCACTATCTTTATTCAATGTGATTTCTTTATTCAACTCTTTCCCTATGGTATAAGTATTTAGTGTATGTGGTAGCTTTTCCTGTCACAACGGTCTATGGCCTATCATCCTTCCCTCTAGTTGCTAGCTCTATCGGGAATCGGTCTGCTCTTTCTGGCTTCGGTGAATCTCTCATCCTGTTGTATTGGTCTTTTGGTAACGCTTGCAACGCAGATCTCTTGTTTGCTTTGTTTACCATTTTTCGTAATTCAGTATGATCCCCTGTCAATTCCTACTAACGATCATCGGGTAAGGATAATCAGTGGAATCTCTCCCTTATTGCTTCTTCGATCTTGGGCCATATGTCCTCTTCAAGCTCTCCCTTGTTCAATATCGATTCCGTTAATTCACTATCGAGAAATTGCGATCTTAAAATTTTGTATATAGATATAAGCTAATCTTATATTCATGTTCACTTTCTTTAGAGTGTGTAAGTTGATCGAGAAATCCCCTGACCATTGAGCACTTTGCGACTGCGGAGATCTGACAACGGGAGGTCTAAGATCCTTGATCATTGGAGGAGATTTCTACTAACGCCACTTATCTGAATCTCTGTCACTTATGCTAATTGAACCAACTTTTATAAGTCTCTTTCTTTTTGAGAGTGTGAGAGTTGAACAAGAAATCCCCGCCCAAAGTACTTTGATCTGGTCCTGGGGGGCTAAGTTCCTTGATCACTCTTGTGAAGAAAGAAACTTATATGTTACTAAGGGAATAATCCTTCTTTTTTAAGGGGAGAAAGAGTGCTTTCTAAGTTGTTATTTTTCAAGATATGTTATTTCCTGCTCTTCTTTACTTCTGGTAACGCTCATCGGTCTTCTGTTTGATGGTAACGTGAATCCCTCGTCCTCTAGCTATGTTGAGTGAATCACTCTCTCTTGATTGAATCATTCTCTACGGGCATTTGTCTGTATCGACTATACGAGCATTTTAGTTTAGTCAAAATACATTCCCAACTTCTATAGGGGAGAAAGAAAATGGATACCATAAGCTTAGTTAGCAGTTCTCTGTTGCAAACGGTCTAAGCAACTCTCGTAATTGGTCTTTTGGTAATGGGAAAGGGTCTTGTTCAAGTTATCTGTATAATCTTGCTCAATCGATCTCATCGAGAATATAGAAATGGTGGAAAAGGGTCAATGCTCAACCGCAAATCTCTATTTCATTTTTCCTATAATTGGTTTAAACTATATCTTCTCGATTAGTTGTACCAGAAACTCTCACAATAGGTCATGTCGAAATCGATAGCTCTTCTTTTGTCTATCCATTCTTGGAATCAATATCTTTCTACCTATAGGTATTTCTCTTTAAGGTTTAGTAAGGCATTTCTCTTGCTTAGAAGTGCTCTTTAACCTAGCTCATAGGCAGAGGTACCATAGGTCCCTTCACTTGATCTATGCCACCCTTCTCTTCCTTATTGAAACTATATTTATGTTTTTTTTCCTCCTTTCATCATATGTGATAGAGCTAATCTATGATACTAATTTCTTCCATTAGCATATAGTATTGGACAACTCTAGTCTATCCCTAATTATAGTACCCTATTCTGACTACATCATTGGTATGCCCAGTCAATCTGTTAATCGATATCTTCTTTCCTTAAATAGATCTCCTTATGTTATGAGAGAGAGCCGTGATATGACCATTTCTCTTTAGTAAAAAGGCATGCGAAAGGAGTCTGATGGTTCCAAGAGGGGCTGGAAAAAGGATCTAAAATAAGCCTTTTTCTTAGGAACATCCATTCCTTTACCTATTTTTGTGCTTGTTTAGTGGGCTTTTGTCATTCTCATTGATTTATTAAGTGTTTTAAGATGTTGTAATAATAAATGATGTAGTTGTAAGATCCTCCTTCTCCTCCCTCTGCTTGGGAATCAGTGTCGGTTACATGGAAGGGTCAAATTGATAAAGAGAGGGTACGTAGAGGGATCAGAAGTAGCGATGAGTTAATCAAAAGTAGCAAGTTTTTTCCTTAGGATTTCTTGAATGGGGCTCATGGATTTCGAAGTAGAAATCACCCACAATGGCTCTGATAGTTTATTTTTTGTTCTTTTAGTTATGGAAAAGTGTATAGAGATTATTAGTTCTTGTTTAGTGATTCTTCCACCGCTGTTATTGTTTAGTGATTCTTCCACCACTTCTCTTGTTCAGTGCTTCTTCCACTAGATGCTCAAGACAGTGTGTTCCTTGGCAACCATGTGGTTGAACATGAAGGTTTGACCAACCTGAAAATCACTAACTTCCAAGATGGGAGGAAAGGAATGGCTTGCAAGAAGGAAAGAATGAGTAGGGAAGATGGAGAGGAAAGGTGAGTTGCTTTCTATATACGTAATACATAATTATTGATCAGTCCAATTCGTGAAATGGGATGTGAAAAATTTCCCTCTTGGCTTTGTCCTTTTGATAGAGACCATATGGCAACATTCGTCGATGGATTTTAGAGGTTAGGGGAAATGGGATAAATTCATCAGTGAATACTTTCGTAACCCCTCTCCCAGAGCCCAGAGCTCAGAACATCAGATTGTAAATAAGGCAACCAATGACGCTAAGAAAATGATAAGACAAATGAGTTTGGGTCAGATGAGGTGAGCTATATGACAAATGCGTTGAGGTGAGATGAGGTTATCACTGAATCGTTAAAATAGGTAGTAAGGATTGAACCGTTATAATGTAAATAAAGGAATTCCATTAATTGGGTTTAAAGGGAAGGAAGGTTTCAAAGTGGTTTGAAAAGGGAAGATATGGCGAGTTGAAAGGTTCGGCTTCATTAGAAGATTCCACCCAATATAAGTAGATAAATATCTAAGTTGTATAAATAAATGATGTATATAAATATAAAACATGCCCCACCACAAGATTTAGCATTTCTCAAGAAGATCCCAACCCCAAGGTGAAGGGGTTCTAAGGACTAATGAGGCATGAGGTGAGGTTGATCATCCATTAAAAACCAAGGGGTTTGTTTCTCGATCCTATCCATTAGCTTTCCTTTTGTGAGTATCCCAAATCCCAGAACAACTCTTCTATGCTTAACACAAAACTAAACATAAGTAGGACTGGTTGTAGTGCCCAAGCCCATGCTCTATGTGTATTATTCATGTATCTAAACTGTCATATTGTAGTCAATGAAAAGTGGTTTTTCAAAATGAAAGGTTCATACTGTAGGCTCAACCTTGTACTCTTTTGAGGGGATGGCCTGAACTGTCCATATGTCTCAACCAAGCTTGTTCGAACGATCATTCTCTTCCTGGGGTTATTTGTTGTATGTCTCAACCTTTTTGACCACATTCGACTAATTGTCATTGTTAGAAAGACGAGCCCCAACCAAGGTGAGGCTTCATTATAAGAGTGGATCCACCAAATAATGATGTTTAGGAAAGTGGGATAGGAAGGAGGAGAATGAGGGTTGGGTAAAGAAAGGATAAAGTAATAAAACCAATACCTTCATCCAATTGCCTCCCCTCCCAGGACCAATCCAAAGGGGTATGTAAACTATGGTTCATTCAATGCCATTGATCCTAGGTATGGTACTTCTCGTCCAACTTCAGGGCTTAATGAGTGACTCAGATGGTTCAATCAACCAAAACTAAATGACTTATGGGTCACTGGGATGGTTCGCGATATGGGTAGCTCAGAATAATAAAAGAGTTAACATGCGGGTAATACCAGATTTCGGGTGGAAGGTAGAACCTAAAGATGAAAAACAAAGTAAATAAACCTTCTTTGTGTTTCATTTTCAGGTCTAAAATTATATATTTCGAATTTGGGGTCCATAACTCTATTTTTTATTTATCCAAGTTGATGAGTTCTCTATTCTCGGAGTAAGCCCTACCTTTCCCTTCCTTCAGATAGAACCACCTCCCTCTCGAAGGAAGCAGGTGAATGGGTCCTACAATAGAAGATTCTCATTAATGACTAGGGTGACTAGGTGGGGTCTAAATAATAACAATAAGAAAGAAGGTTCTGAAGACTAGTCCCTTCGTTTCACATATAAAAATCAAGGTGAGGTGGTGTGCTTTATCAAGAATAATAAAAAAAGGCAGGTTCTAAATTAGATCAATAAGAAATATCTTAAGATGATCCAAATACTGGCACCCTTAGAAAGAATCACTCCATAAAAACAAAGGGTGAGGTCATTTATGGGATTTCCATACTGATGTTCATTCGACGACCTTCCCTGACTCGATCTTCCTTAGCAGGACTGACTTGCTTGGGATATAAAAAATAAAGAAGGGTTTTGGCATTCCGTACTTCACCTTGAAAAAGAAGAGCATCTCCAAAAAAATAATGAGTTTTCATAAGGCAGGATAGTCATGAGTCTAATTCGGGTTGGGTAAAAAGCATTCAAATCTCTTTCCTCGTCTGATTTCCGCCCGGGACCAATCAAAAGGGGGGTAGGTACCTATGTGAAATTATCTGCCATTTCCCCGAGGTACGGTACCTCTCATCCAACTTCATGGCTTAATGGGTTGTTGGGATGGTTCACGATATGGATAGCTCGGGGCTATGATAGGTAAAAACCTATTCTAAGTAAATTACCTGAACAACTAGTTTGTTATTGTGGGGTTGGTCCGATCGATCCAACAATAATTCCCCTACCCGTAAAGCTTAAAGCCATAATAATTCCTTCCTTCTGCCAACCATGCCCTAAAGAAATAAGTCCCCAAACTCGCGTTCGTCCGACTTAAAGCAAGAAGTCCTCCCACTGGGTTTGAGCTCTTCCAAACTTAACTCCTTAACAAACGATGTTTTCACTTAGCCGTGTAAAACATGGATTAGCATGATGTTATCCCAAGAAGTAATCCTAAATCCATCGTCTAAGTGTTTTAAATTCCAATGGTGGGCTACAATGTATATAACGCATAGTCTAACTTGTTGTTTATGGTGTTTAAGCAATCCCATCCCCTTGCACTTCCAGTTCATTGTTCCAGCATGAGCGTGCCTGCCCTGCCAGTTCATAGTTCTGCCCGTAGAGAAAACCGTATCCTCGAGCTCTATCTCTTCTCTATTTGTGGGTTGTAGATCATAAAAGAATCCATCCAATCTAAGGTAAAAAACTAACTTGCTTCAGGGAGTCCCTAATATAAAAAATCTCTTGGGTGGGCTCCTGGGCTTCTGGGCTTATATATCTGCTGTGAGACCCCGTCTGTCTTCTCACAATGCTTGGTTTTGTGAGGACCTCTTATCAGTGGCTCTTGGGCTTGAGGTTCTAGCTCTTCTCACAGGGATTGGTTCTGTCTCTTTTTCCTTCCCTCCATGCTCTATCTTGATCTCTTAAGCCAGCCATCGCTAAGGCACGCTTATAAGAGATGGCAAGTAAGAAGGGAAGCATTAAGTAATACAAGTCCTAAGTAAGGAAAGCACCACCATTTGTCAAAAGGTAAGTCCACAGGGTTTGGGGTACCCCACCCACGCCCTACATGCATCATTGTTTGGAGGGAATCAACCAACGATGTAGTGGTCGATCCACTAACTCAGGGCATGGCAGCGGTCGTCCGTCGTTCTCAGGAAAGTACACATTCTAAAATAAATCCCTTTCCTATGGTAGTTGAATCTCCTCCAACGCTAGGGTTTAAGTATACGTCCATCCGAGGATACAAATCTTATAGGGCTCCTTCCTCCCTAAGAAAGAAATATGTGCAATAACTAAACTCTCTACTCATTTGAGTATTCCTCATCCTATACAATTCTCCAAACCATCCAAGCATTTGAGTCAATCCAAATCCTGTCCATTTTCATTTATTTACTGACTGCCTAATCCCGCATGCCATTCTTAAGCTTTAATCCAACAAAGCCTACGATGTGGAGAACCTTAAAGTTGAAATTTTCAAATATATCCCTGATGTCTTAGGAGTCCATATTGCCGACCTATTTAACTACATGGTGACCCATGGCTTTCCATTTTCTTGGAACTCCCATATCATCCATCCTATCTAAAAAAATGGAGACCAAAATGATCCTAGTAACTACAACACTAGTATGGATAGTTATACCTTGGCTACGATCTTTTCCATAA
This sequence comes from Picea engelmannii, assembly GCA_009831015.1. NCBI lineage: Eukaryota > Viridiplantae > Streptophyta > Pinopsida > Pinales > Pinaceae > Picea > Picea engelmannii. Next base: position 655,223 of record ML787860.1, on the reverse strand, counting down.
CCTTAGACATTCACATCTCTAGATGCACAGAGACAAAGAGGTTTACGGACAAAGGACAACTAAGATTCAAGGGGAACCATTGTACCGATAACATATCTTTACTTTGACTTCCATCATCAAGGACTCTAAGGAAAACAAGTGTAAAGCATATTGTTTCTTTGTGGACTTCCACAAGGAATTTTACATAGTTCCTCAACACCTATTAGTTGACAAGCTTGAGGCTTTTGGTCTTCCACCCTTGGGGGTCTCGCTTGCGATGACACATTACGAAACCATTGTTGGAAAAGTACAGACAAAGACTGGTGAGACAGAGTAGGTTCAGAGCACTATAGGAGTGAAACAAGGTTGCCCCCTCTCTCCTACATTTTTTAGACTCTACATTGATGAGCTAGAAGAAAGAATATCAGATTCATTGGGTACCTCAGATGGTTTCTTACACTTCGGAGTGTCTGTTTCTATTATCCTATTTACATATGACATTATCCTCATTGAGGGGCCTCGCGAGACAACTTGACATCCTAGCTTTGTTATGTGAAAACCCATCAAGTTCAGGTTAATCTTAGGAAAACAAAGGTCATGTCATTTAACACCCCTAAAAGGGAGGCAAGCAATGTGATTTTTAATTACAAATGTGAGAGGGTTGAGGTAGTATTTTCATATGTATATTTGGAGGTCATCTTCTCTTAACCATGCTTTAGTTTTACTCCAGCAGTAGAGGCTAGACTGAGCAAGGGACATGTGGCTCTCACCACTCTTTAAAATCAATGTTTTCAACTTCAGGTTCAAACATTTGATTGAAGATCCAACTCTTTCACTCATTGGTAACACCTACCCTCTTGTATGGGTGTGAGGTTTGGGGACCATACCTTCAGGGTGTAGATCGAAACATGATAGAGAGAGTTCTTGTCATGATGTTATCCAAACATATTCATGCCAAGAGATTAGTGCCTTATGATATCATTCTTGTAGAATTTGGCACAACCCCACTCATTGCCTCAGTGATCTTTCATGTGGTGACAATGATACATAGGCTCAGACGGATGGGAAACTCATAGAGTGGTCTTCTTAGATATCTATATCTTTCTCTCATGCCTTCTATGGAGAAATTAGAACGTCAGACTGATTCAATGTGGTATTCGAGAGCCATTGCTTCACCTCATTGAATTGATATTAACAAACTACCTTCACATAGTTTTTAAGTGGATGATCCTTATCTCTCCAAGGGAGATATAAAAAGGGTATTCATACTTAGATTTATAGAGAATTCCTTCAGTCCACATGATTCGTGTTGCCCGGGTGAGCACAAGGGACAACATAGTAGATTGAATTAATTAAACGTTGTTATGGTGGAAGCCTGTAAAAGTGAGACTGTAAATGAAAACTTGAATCCATAAAGTAACCAAACAAAATCAACTGAAGCAAAAGAACAATACCAATCACATGGAGAAGTAATCCAGGAATTGATAATGGAGAAACCTAAAGGGAAAAACTACAATGTATTTATTAGTTGCCTTCTGTAGATGCAACCAAACTTGATCCCCAATTTGGAATGAATGAGGAACACGATGTTTATCGTGTCGAGCCTTGTCTTTTTCGCTAGCTTTCTGCAACATCTCTTGTGCTTACTTCTGAATCACACAAACCCTACCCCTAAACTTGAGTGCCTTGTCGATTTCTCATTGTCATGGTTTGTGGTGGTCAAAATAATAGGTCGATTGAGTTGAGAGGCATTGAGGATTGAAATCCATAAAAAATATCAAAAAGACTCTTGGTTGTGGAACTATGTTGAGCTCAATTGTAGCTGTGATTAATGTATGGGAGATTTTCATCCCATGTTCTACTATACTTGTGGTTGTACATTTGAAGAAATTGTACGACCATTCAATTTACGACTTCTATTTGCTCATCGGCCTGAGGATGAAACGTTTTTGACATAGAAATATGTGTGTCGAGCTGCTACCAAACTGTTTTCCAAAAGATGGTGACAAATATGAAATCACGGTCGGTGATGATTATAGTCTGTTTTCATGTACCCAACCACCTCTGTACCTCTGTTGATATGGTGGGGTACTCCAAAAACAACCCAATTACATAATACATGCATTCTAATGCGGAAATGAAAAACAATGATAAGCAACCACTTCACTTCATGAAACTATAAATATGAATGCAAGAAGTCTAATGCAATTCATCTCACTTAAGAGAAATTCAATTCCTTTAAGCGTAAGCAAATCATAAATTAAAAAATAATCCATACACAGACATAAACAATAACATTTTCAAACACATAAACAACCAAGAAACACTTCTCTTTTTGAGAATGAATCACCAACTGGCTGCAGACTAAGAACATTCCACCCCACCATAGGCTCTCTGTAACACATATTCTTTCTATTACAGAGGCCACCCCCGAGCGGGGGCTATGAATCCACAAGGGAGAATTCCTATGGCTTGGCTCTGGTTTCTCTCACTCAGCCCAATTTCAAGAATACTAAAGGCATTTTTCGCACTTATGTACAATGTAAAAACATTAATTTCAAAATTTCAAAACAAATGCAGGTATGCTTCCCGCATAGCATCCTCCAACTCCCATGTTGCCTCATCAGGGTTGTAGTGGGTCCATTGGACCTTGACATTCTCGATGGCTCTATTCCCGAGAAAAATAACCTTCCTCTCTAGGATGCAGACTAGTTGTATCTAGAATTATCCTTTCGGTTCCACCTGGATCAACATAGTTAGGATCATGCACATACTTCATTAACAAAGATACATGGAACACATTATGAGTCTTTATGGTAGTAGGCAATGCAAACTTATATGAAACAGGTCCTATCCTATCCAGGATTTCAAAAGGTCCAAAATATCAGGCTGCCAACTTAGTACAACTCCCCAAATTTAGATAACTTTTCTTTGGTTCAACTTTTAGGAGCACATGCCTCCCAACTTTGAATTCCCTTGGTATTTTTCCTTTATCTGCTTAACTCTTTTGCCTATAATGTGTTGCCTTCAATTTCAACTTGATATTGGTAACCTGTTCTTCCATTTCCTTGAGTTGCTATGGCTCAATTACCACTCTAGCCATTGGCTTATCCCATGTTACTGGGGTGTTGCATTTTCTGTCATACAAAGATTCAAATGGACTCATTTTCAGAGAGGCATGATACACATTATTGTATGAAAACTCCACTAAATCTAAATAATCCTTCCACTTAGATGTCTTGTCCATCACATACATCTGCAACGTGTCTTCAATTACTTGATTAACTCCCTCTGTTTGACCATCAGTCTGCGGATGGTATGTTGTATTGAAATTCCGATTTGTGCCAAAACCTTTGAATAAACCTCTCCAAAAGTTTGAAGTTAACTTTGGGTCTCTATCTGAAACAATGGCCTTGGGTATTCCATGCAATCTAGCAACTTCTTTCATATCGATTTCTGCTATGTTTGCTACCTTATGAGTTGACTTAATTGGAATAAAGTGAGCGGATTTTGTCAACTTGTCCACCACTACCATGATGGAGTCATGTTGCCTTACTTTTTTGGGTTATTTAGTGATGAAATCAATTAATCTTCATGTTTCTGTTGTAAATTTGTCAGTTGTAATCCTTCTTTTACTTTTAGATAGTGCTCATCTGAGATAAAAGATTCAATAATTTTGTTTTTAAAATCTTATTTACATATGCTAATTGTTGTACCATGCATTGTATGTATTCTTCTGTTGAGTGCATCAACAACCTTTTTCTCTTTCCCTTTAATATTCTTTATGGAAAAATCGAATTCACAAAGGTAAATCCTTTGACAATGCTGCTATTATATATTACATTACGATCTCCTCATCCATGATATGGACGATCCATTCTTCCTCGCCCCACTTATTTCGATCCAAACCCTGAATAATCTCTCAATTTGTTTGGCCCAGTAAGTAACTCGATTGAGAAAATAATGGAGAGAATTGACTTCATTTCGACCAACTCTGAGTTTCCATTATATATGTCATTATGGTTTCTCATTTTTCATGATTCATGGTTGCTCATTTTTCATGATTTCCATTTCCATTTACATTGATAGATTTTCCATTCTTTATAAACAGGTTGAAGCAACTCTTGGTCATTACCGAATCATCTATTCTAAAGGCTAATACTACATTGAGCTTACCTGCCACTTGTTTCTAACAAATTCATTAATTGGGCAGGAAGGCCAAAGGTGTAGGTAGGTAACAAATGAAATAAGCGATAACCTACTCTCCAGTAGCGGGCCCAGGCTCCGCAAGATACCTCTTCTTCATCACCTACGTCTTCCAATTATATCCAGTGAGCCCACATCATAGGTCACCGGTGCAGTCGTGTCCCACTTTACCATTCTAAATTCACTTGCTTTTCCACCCCCCTCCTTATCCTCTAACTAGCACTTCCAAAAGAAAAAGTTAGAAAGAAAGCATCTATCACTATTCCTACAATAATAACATTTCATAAGGCCTTTATCATGGTGTTTTCTTATTCTTTATTGCTTCAAAATATTCTTAGTTGTTTTGGCTTCTTTCCTTATTATATATGATGAAATGCCATGGTAAATTATGATGCTGCTTTTGAAGCTAAGTTTTCCCTAGACCTAAGAGAAAGAAGTCAATTGACTTAGATGCCATGTTCAATGATGCTAAATACCTTGAAAGTAATATGAGGGCTTCAGGGATACAAATCAAGGCTAGGTCAGAGTAGGGGATTATTGACCCCCTCCACCCAAACATTTCATAAATGCATAACTTTCAAAGATGTGGCTTTATGAAAAATATTTTAAAGCATGTTTTAACATAGAGTATAACTCTATGTTAATGTAAAAGGTCTTACTTTATGTGATAAAAATGGAGTGATAAGAGATTAAAGTGGAGTTATGAACTAGATAAGTTTTACTTTGGGTTATTCATGTAATTACTTTGGGTTATTTATGTAATTGAATATTTTTCTAGTTAAAGGGGACAAATTCTACTATTTGTAAAGATTAGAAGTCTTGTAAAATGGTCAAATTTTGAAATATATGATTGTAATATTGAAGCTCATAAGTTGAGAAGAGTCTAGTGAAATACTTTATTAAACTTTTTTTTTAACGAGACTTTTTAAGGGTTAAGGCCAAGCCTTTCAAAGTGTTTTTTTTGCGTGGAGTGTGTACTCTTTCTTTTTGGTGCCTTGTGTCTCTCTTTCACGATGTTTTGAGGTTTATTTAGTGTGGTGGTGTGATCATTAACTTGTAATATTTCAATAAGGTAGTCTACCATCATGTCTAAATTAATCAATCTATTTACAGAATAGGATAAGTTAGATGGACCCAAGAATTGTAAATCTTGGAATCGACACATGCAGAACACTTTGATTTATAATGAATTGTGGTGTGACATTTGTGATGGTGATATTGCTCCAACTAAGCCGATTGTCGCTACTCCTTTAGCAAAATGGAAATTAAGAGATGAAAACGAACTTGTTGTATTGCACTATTCTATATCTAAACACATGTTTGTTCATATTGAGAATTCCAAAGATGCGAAGTTTTTTGATACTCTTGATGCATCTCAAAAAGTTGGTCTACAAATGAAATTGATTAAACAAAGATTAATTGATAATGGTGATGTATTAGAATACATTTCAAGGAGAAATAACATTCATCAAGAAATCATGAAGGGTCGTTTTCTTAAACTTGAAGACAGTGTTTTGGTCTCTATTATGATAAATGGCTTGCCTCAATCTTATAAGCATTTTCTTGATACTTTGAAAATAACCAATATGTTATCGACTGTAACGTTTGATTCACTTAGTGAACTACTAGATCAACATAGTAAATCATTTGGCAAACAAAAACAAGTAGGAGAAGATCTTCTTTTTACTAAAGTTGAAAGTTTGAGAGGAAGAGGTAAACAAAATTTTGGAAATTTTCAGAATCAATCTTCTAATCAAGGTCATGGTCAAGGTAGAGGCCGTAGTAATTTTAATCAACAAAATTTTCCAAGTAATCCTCCCAATAATAATGCATAGTCAATAAGAGGCGGGAATTTCAATCAAGTGATATGTAAGAGATGTTTAAAGATGGGACATTATGCATCAAATTGCCTAACAAACAATGATCAGTTGTCAAAGTTCAAGCAAAAATCAAATTCAAATTCCCAACCATCAGCTCAATATGCAGAAGATCAAGATTACCAAAATTATATATATGAATATGTTTTTACAACAATTCAACAGGTAGATTTCATAGCATCAGTTATTTCTCAAAATCGTTTGAGGGATTCATTTGAAAATGATTGGATATTGGACACAAGAAATACTTAGCATATGAATTATTGCAGAGATTATTTTTAGAATTATCAATATGTTCAGCTAAATCCCATCTATTTGGTTGATGATACAACTCATATGCCTCAAGGAAAAGGTTCAATCAAAGTCTTTCTTCCTGAAATTAATGAAAAGTGGACTTCAAATGTTTGGTATGTACCAACTTTTAAGAAAATTTTGTTATCCTTAGTCACAATCCAGCAAGATGGAAATCAAATCATTACGGAAGATGGTTTGGTCAAGATTAACTCAAATAAGGAAAAATTGAAAACAATAATGATAGGATATGAAGATGGGAAATTACTGAGAATGAAGGGAAAATTTATTCCAAGAAAGCATGATTTTCAGCAACAACCAATTTCGATGTGAAAGTCTCTTGAAACTTAAGTCCCAATATTTGGTAAAAGGTTTGCCAACTTTCAAGAGAGAAAATTCTAAATGTGAAGCTTGTATTTTTGGAAAGCAAAAGAGAGAAGCTTTTCCCACCAACTCATGGAGAGAAACAAAGTATTTGTAGTTGATTCACGGTGATATATGTGGTTCAATGGAATCTTCTTTTTGTGGATGTCGATATTTTATACTTTTAATTGATGACTACACTAGAATGACATGGGTGTACTTTTTAAAGGCAAAGTCTGAATCTTTTGAAAAATTTACAAATTTTCAACACATGGTTGAAAATGCAACTAAAGAAAAGGCTGCAACTTTGAGAACAGATAATGGAGGAGAATTCACTTCAATTGAATTCAATGATATTGTCGAGACAATTGAATTGAGAAGCAACTAACAAATTCCTATACTCCACAACATAATGGAGTTATTGAAAGGATGAACATAACTCTCATGGGCATGACAAGATCTATGTTGTAGTTCAAAGGGTTGAGCACAAAATATTAGGCTGAAGTAGTCCATATTGCAGTTTATCTCAGAAATCGGTCACTTACATCAGCTTTAAATAAAAAAACTCTTTATGAAGCTTGGTATGGTTTCAAACCCAAGGTAAATCATCTTAGGTTTTTTGGATCAACGTGTTATGCTTTAGTCCCTAAGGAAAAAATGACTAAATTAGAAAAATGAAGTATGAAGTGTATCTTCATTGGATACTCTAATGAAAACAAAGGGTATAGGTTTCTTTCATATGGGAAATTCATTGTCATTAGAGATGTAATTTTTATGAAACTAAAAGTAAACTTTCTAATGAGATTAATCTCCTTAGTCATTTAGAGGAAAAACACTAAGGGTAAAGGTAAGTTGAACAAGTCAAAGCAAACATTTTGGTTTGAAAAAAAATTGTTTCTTCAGGAGACATTTCTTCATCAAAAAATTATTTTGATTCTTTTGATAATGAAACAACAAAGGACTCTTCTGATACTGAAATTTCAAAAGAATATTCTCCAACTTCAAATACTTCAGAGAAAAGGAGAGTCTCAATTTTTGAAAATCCTCTTTTTAATAATAATTATGGTTATTTTGATCCACAATCCTCTCAACATAAGAGGCCAAAGTGGGTTGAACACAAAGATGTTCATTCATATGAAATGAGCAAAACATGAACTAGGGGATCTTCGAGATCATAAGTTAATTATGTGCATGCTTCCATTGAACCTTCTACTTTTGCTGAAGAAATTGCACATAAAGAATGACAGGAATCAATGATTAATGATTTTGATTCAGTACTTGCCAATAGGACATAGAAGTTAGTTGATTTTCCACCCAATGTTAAACCCATAGGTTGCAAATGGGTTTATCACATCAAGTACAAGCCTAATGGTAAAATTGATAGGTACAAATAAAGACTCATGGCTAAGGTATTTTCATAATAGGAAGGGATTGATTATGAGGAAATTTTTCTCCAATAGCTAATTGGAACACAATAAGAATGGTTATCAATTTGGTTGCTCAAAATGGATTAAATCAAATGGATGTCAAAACCGCCTTCTTGGATGGTGATCTCAAGGAATAAATCTTCATGAATCAACCAAAAGGTTTTGAAGTTAAAGGACATGAACATAAAATACGTAAACTTATGAAGGCCTTATATGGATATAAACAAGCTCCTCGTGCATGGTATGCGAAAATTGATAATTACCTATGAAAGGTGGGTTTTCAACGCAGTAAGTTTGATGATACTTGTATTTCTAGATTGAAGATAAGAACTTGGAGATACATGTACACTATGTTGATGACTTAATCATCACGAGAAATAATGAAGTCCACATTAAACAGGTTAAGGAAGAACTACAAGCAAGGTTCAAAATGACAGATTTAGGTACACTTCATTATTATCTTGGAGTTGAAGTAACTCAACATCCAAATGACATCTTCCTTAGCCAAATTAAGGATGCCAGTGATTTATTAAATCAATTTGGCATGAAAGATTGTAAACCTTCTCTTACCCCCATGGAGCAGAATTTGAAACTTTAAAAATTTGATGGGGGGGGGGGGGGGGATTGGTAAACATTACAAGGTATAAACAATTGATTGGAACTCTCATTTATTTGATAAGTACTCGACCAGATTTTTCATATTCAATTAGCATACTTTCAAGATTTATGCAGGAACCAAGGGAAAGTCACAAGAATTCGGAAAAAAGGGTACTAAGATACATTCAAGGTACAAAAGATTTTTGTCTTCTCTACAAGAAGATAATTTTTTTTACACGTGTTGGATATTCAAATGTTGATTTTGCAGGTGACATTGATGATCGAACATCAACTTCATGTTACTTAATGACTATGGATTCAATGCCAGTATCTTGGAATTTCAAAACGCAAACACCAATTGTCAATTCTTTGGAAAATGCAGAGTACATATCATCTTGGGAAGAAACATGTGAGATTGTATGGGTACGTAGAATTTTTCAAGATATTGGTGTAACTCAAAAATCAGCAACAAACTTATTGATTGACAGTTAGTCAACAATAAATATGGCCAAGAATCTAGTATTTCACTCAAAGACTAAGCATGTCGACACCAAGTACCACTTCATCAGATCGCTCATCGTCAAAGACATCATCAAGCCTCATAATAAAGTTCATTAAGTTCATAGATGAACTTGGTATTTGTAAATTTTAACTTTCGGATTAAAGGTAGCCTCATAATCCTAAAGATCTATAGTTTAAGTATTTTCCTAGTTTAAATGTTTTTATAAATTAGTTTATTCTATATTTTTAGGATAAGGACACCTAGCTTCTATGTAATGGACACCTAGCATACTCATGTGATTATGTGATTGGTTGTTCTCCTATAATTTAGTTTAAATTTGAGCTATAAAAACAAGCTCTTTCTTCAAGTAAGGTTAAGTGGGTTTTGAGTCGTCACTTCTCTTTGTAATTCTATTTTCCTTATTAATAAAATTACATGTCTGAGGACACTTCATCAACACATTATTCCTGAAAGATTATTGAAGAAGAACGTGTTATGGGTTGAACCAATTTCTATTATTGATATATTTTTTAAGCTTGGATCAGGGCTCAAACCTAAGTTTATAGATTGTTTGTTTATTACTAGAATGAATATATGTGTGTGTGTGTGTGTGTGTGTGTGTGTGTGTGTGTGTAACCAGAGTACTCTCTGTCTCTTTGGTTCGAACCTTGCTGGTATAAATGAATTTGTTTAAATCTTCATAGATATTTTAACTCGTTATAAATTGAGTCCATTTCCATGTTTAGTTTCTAGCTCTATTATGTTTGATCTCTTGGTTAACTTGATAGAGTAATGGTCATTTCATTTTTGGAAAACAAATCACATTATGTGCTCGACACTTACTCTATTCATTATGAAAGATTGAGGCCATGTACCCACTAGTTCTTCTTGTGACTACAATACTAAGATTTTTGTTCTAATTTTGACTCACATATCAACCTTTGTATTATTTTTAAACCAACAATCCTGAATAGTCATGGTTACGAGAACTGGGTTTGCTTAAAAAAGAAGTAAATATTGATTGAGTTCATATAACAATTTCCAGCTAGTCATTCATAAGGTTTTCAATGTTAAAGTATGACATGGGGTTTGGGTTGACATGGGGTTTGGGTTGTCAATTATAAGGAGCAAGTATATATTTGACAATGGGATAAAAGGCATGATATGCAAGTGAAAGTTTCTTTTTATTTCGATTACATAAACTAGGCATTTAACCCCTCATTATTTTATCATATTCCATGCATTATTCCCATATTTTCCCAATCATATTTCATTACAATTATATATCATTTTCCCCATGTTTATCTAGTTTAAATAATTTGTTAAGAGAAGTTGTAAAAGAGGATCTATTAAAGATTTATTCAACGTGTATATGGCATTAATTTTACTGTCTGGTCTCAAGAAGATATATGGGCAATTTGACATTTTGGTTTTGATGTTGTAAACTCATATTATTACGCACTTTGAGAATGTAGTTTGGGTGAAAGGAATAATTTGGTAATTTGGGAACACATTGATAATTTTGGGAAACTGTTTAGGAATATCCTCAAAGGAATTCCTTACAAATTATTATCTTTATAATGGAAAAATTGTGTAGTCCTATGAATAGAAATAACTGACTATGTATAAACGTTGAACGTAAATTTTGCATTCATCCATGTCATTTCATATCATTTTTAACTAGTTACACTCCCTTTATCATTATATCCCTGTCATAATTTATGCATTTACATTCATTTCCCTTGTTCAAAAAGATATAGATTGTTCATATGAAGAGAAATTTTTAAATAAGTATAGAGGACAGATTTTGAAAAGAAAAATAATGAGAAGGTTGTGTGTTCAATTATGGATTTTATTCTCTATTTACTTTATTCCTACTCATTTTTCCCTTGCATGCTTCAATTATTGTGTCATTTCTAGAGCCATAACTAAATCATTTTAAACAAAATTGTAATAGATGTTCACTATGTTGAGTCTTGTATTTTACTTTAATAATTGTGCACTAAGGGGAATGATAATGCAATTAGATGACATTTTTCAATCGAGGGAGTAACAAAAGTGGAAATAGAGGAAACATAGGCAAAAGGGAATATTTCCAAATGTTTTTTGGCAACAAGGGAGACACAAGAAAATGAGGTTTTCAATACACTTTGATGTTGATTCTGAAGATTTTAACCAACTAGTACAAACTAGCTATCTGAACCTTGGTGGGAATCTAGCATTACTACGGCCTCAAGCTCCTCCAAATCCTCCCCTGCAACCATATCCTAGTATTGCAGATTTCCCTTAGTGTTGGCACTCAAGGTTTTGGGTAAATATCATGTGCATGCACAAACGAAGTTGTGCGCACTCATTTCAGTTTTGTGTGTGTCCAAGAATATGCATGAGTGACAAGAAGCATGCACATGATCAAGTTTTGACGAGTTTTGTTAATGCGCACAAAGTCCAATTTTTCCAACGCATGTTAGATCAAGAAGACGCACGTTGGAATCAAGAAAGGAATCTTCGGGAAATCTCCCTTTAGGATTACTACCAGCAGCATAAGGGAACATGGAGCAAACAAAAGATGAGATAGCAAGGTAGTTAAAATTTCTCCGATTCCCGAAAAGCTATATGGAATGCAGGAAGGTTCTAGAAGCGTGCAGGAATGTTATTCAGTAGACCGAGTGAAGGAGAACTTAAAGAGACAGAGCTCTAGAATTGAGAAGGATATAAAATGAAGCAAGGATAACAAAGAAAGGGTTGTTGATTCATTGAGTTATTGTTGGTTGTTCATTGTTCAAGGGCTTGCTCTGAGCCTTTGTAGTATTGTAATGTCTTTGGATGTAAGTCTGAGTATGTCATATGTCAAAGGTCTGAAAGGATGTGAAGGGCGCAATGTATTGTAAATATGGGGAATTATCTGAGGGAATATGGGCCTTTGTTGTTTTCTATATGTGGTTTTCTTCATGTATGCATGTGATTGATGAAATGAGGATGACAATAAAGTTGCATTAATTTTGAGCCTACGAGGTGTCAATTATGTGTTTGAATGAATGTGTTGTTTTCGTGATGTCTTGTTATCTGTTAAGTAAGCTACAATGAATTATATGAATGCCAACACAGATGGATCTCTTTGTGTTTATCCCTTCATCCCTGACACAAGACCAAATGATCTTTGTGATCCTTATACCATTTTGGGTCTGATCTTCTTTAACCTTAGATGAGGATTGATATGTCGATACTTTGGGGGTTTTGTTGGTCAATATGGACGAACCCTAGGTCTTAACCCCCCATCGTTAAGAAGGACGGACACAAGCATGAAACTACCTAACAAATGGTTCCATTTGTGGGACCTAAAATTATTGTATTTAATGACAAAGGAAATAAATGAGGTGGTATCCATCTCGTGAGCAAATTCAAGATTGGTTAACTGCAAAGGAACATGATTTTTCTTAGTGGAAAACTCAAGGTATGAGAGTCAATGTGAAGTAATGGAAAGATAAATATCTCTACATTGATATGCATGAGACTTTGTTGAATTTCCTTATTTATTGTAAGAATGGTTGAAAAGGTAGATTTCCACTGATACTACTTTGAGGCTACTAGAGTCGATAGTTTGGGACCAAGCCATGATTGATAGGTTGAAGGCAGTGGATAACAAGTGGGCTCGAGAAATTAATTTTTGGTTTGATTGAGTAAAGGATGGGTATATGATTGAATTTTGTGTTGAGTACATTGATTCTTTTAGTGATACTAAAAGAAAGTTTACGAAATTTCCTAGGAAAATAATGTTGGAAGAAATCCCACTCTGGATAAAGATGTTGTTCATGGAGAATGGGTTGATGCGCATGGAGCCTGACAATATGGCTGAGTAGACTCCCCTAGCATTGCGGGGGGTGAAAATATGGGGGGAAATGAGGAATCAATTGGATCCATTAAGGAGGATCCACAAGTTGATGAGATGAGGTGAGGAATGGGATGGACCTAGAGGAACACATGAGAAAAAAAATCGAGAGATACACAAGAAGAGTTGAGTTAAGAAGGAGAGTGGAAACAATAGGTGGAAATAAGATAGCAAGGGGTGCACAACGATGGGTCGGGCTCGGGATGAAGAGAAAAGAGACTGCACTTGGAGGAAGTGGGAAAGAGTGTGTTGTGCTAGAGAGGAGCACAGATGAAGATAGAAAAATGAAGAGGCACGACATTGAGATTAGGGTGTCCAGTGGGGATACTAATATTAGTAGTAGCAGTAGTAGTAGTAGTAGCAATAATAGTAGTAGTCGTAGGGGCCCAGGAGACAAAGTTCGAACCCCTTGGTTGTTGTGGAGTTCCACAACCTAGGAGGAAGATGAGGTGCAGAGTAGAGTAACATCATATGGACAAGAAGATGGAGGCTCCCCTAGTGGTGGGGGAGAATAATTGGCGATAGTAGATGGTCTTGCATGGCTGCAGGTATGAAACTCTATGGGTCACCTCACAAGAAATGTTGGAAGAATATGGAGCTACCCCCCCCCCCTCTCTTGTGCATTTGTAATCAAGAATAAACAACAATGAATAGCAAATAAATTGGAATAGGAAAAAGAGTAGAAGGAGATAGAAGAGAAGAGACAAGTGAAGAAGAAGGAGAAGTCAGTGTTACTTCACCAAGAAGAGTATCAATATTGAGAACCCCAACAACCAATAGTCATATCGAAGGAATTATTTCGAGAGTGAAGATGGTGAATCTGGATAGTACCCTGAGGTTACTCATATTCCATGGGATGGGTAAGGATTATGCGGAACAACATTGGTTCACGTGCGAAGAAATATGGTCTGTGAAGAGGGTCATAGATGAAGCACTGAAGAGTGCGTAGTTAGAAACCACATTTAGGGACTGAGCATTGATGTGGTACATGAAGTACAAGGACACTATGATGATGGGACAGATAAGGTACATGACAGAGATCAAGAGATATCTACTGAAGGAATTTCAAAATCCCAAGTCAGAGTCTCGGTGCATTATAGAGATCAAGGAGATTAAGCATAAATAAGGAGAAATCATGTGGGATTATGACCAACGGTTCAAGATTTTGTAAGATAGGTTGACGTTCCAAATCCATGATGTACAACACAGATAATGGTTCATTACGGGGTTACTTCCAATTATTTGAGTCCTTCTCACCCAACAGAAGGTGACAACTCAAGCAGAGGCAGTAGAAATCGCGATGTGCTTGGAGGCTACACTCAGAGGGGAGATACATCAACAAGATTGGTGTAGGTGCAATCACAATTGTCCAACCTGATGATGCAGTTGCAAGATATGGAAAAGGATAAAGTCGTGCACAAACGTGTATCATGTACCACGTGTTGGTCTGAGGGGCATCACAGAGACGAGTGCCCTGTACATGGAAACTACATGGTGATGGGTGTTCTGAGTTCGTTTCCAAATGGGTCTCAAATGGAATGGTGTGAGATTTGAAAACATTGGGGCCATGTGTTGGGATAATCTAGTGGTCTAGATTCCTCAACATTTATTATCAATCTAGGTAAGTAAACTTGTGAGACACAGACATAATATGTGAAGAACTAGTCTTGAAATTTCCTATGAACTCCTACTAAAATAAAAGCAGTAAAATGCCAAACTCAAAATCAGAAATCAATTCATACGATTACAGTCACTTAGACTTGACCATCAAATGGTAGGGACTCATATTACAAGAATTCACATTGGGTTCTTTCTCACAAGCACACTCTGTATTGGTCAACTAAACTCTGAAATCATAAAGGAAGATGTATAAATATGAGAAAAAGGCTTGCTGGAAATAAACTCAATCTATTTGATACTGAAATGAAATGTACTACTAAAAACCTACAGACTTAGTTTGATCTTTGAGTATATTCCGTGAGAATTGTTGGTATAGTGCAGTAGATGGAAGAGAATTCAATGGTTTGGTTGTATTAACATCATCATCCTAAATAGTTGCTTCACCATACACAAAGTAACCTTGCATGTAATCTAGAATTTTGCATCTATAGGAAAATACAACGAATGAAGAAAACAAGAACAAATATGAAAATAATTAATGGGAAGTACTTCCAACACACCACTGCTTAAATATGAAGACAACACATACAGGGGGGGCTCCTGGATATGTTGCCGATAAAACTCAAAACTTAAAAGAGATTCAATGCATAAAAGAACTGATAACTTCATTTAATTGATTTCAAAACAGATATAACAATTACAATATGTTTGAAGGTTCATAACCATATTCTTCCTTTTCTAATCTATCCATATATTTCTCTTTGAATATTATTTATACAAAATAATAAATAACCATTTCCCAAATTCTATAATTGATCCATTAGATCCGAGTTGGGTTTTACATATTAAGAAAATTGTAAATCGATCACTATAGGAAAATATAGGTAGTTGTGTTTTGAATATCCGCTCGTAGAGCCCACATCATGCACATTTTCAGGTTATGTCTCGCAATCACCTAAATTTCCCTATTCCACACAAAACCCATGTCTCATAATTTTCTTATTCGCCCACATCACTCCACAAATCGCCTTCGAGTATCACTTCCTAAAAACTATGTTTTTCAGAACTGATTACAGAAGAAAAAAAAATGGTTCATATCTCCATTATAGTGTTGGAAATGGTTGTTCCTTGATATTCTAGATTGGTTCCTTGATCATATAACAAGATGATCCTCTCTCCTTGATTTTAGCATTGAATCCCAATTGTATGAGTGAATTGCGTATTTCCTAAAATAACAAACTACTGGTGAGTCTACAAATTTTCTGTAATAATTGCCTTTTGGTAACTATGTGAATTTCCTGTAATAACTTCCCATAAAATTTGACTATCGTTGATCATTGGGTTCCAACTTTTATGAATGAGGTGAAATAGAAATTTCACCATCCTTTATCATTGATGAATCATCTCCAAGAGAAATTTTTTCATTTGAACTAACGTAGGTACCCAAACCTTCAGTTCCTATAATTACTCATGAAACAGAGTTATTCCTGTAATAGTTGAATTCAAGTAGTTTTGGTGAATAAATTAATTTTAATACTATTCACAAGAAAAAACTAACAGTTTCATAAAAAATAACAACTTATTTCCTCATTTATGCTAATTGTACCATTATTCAAGTGAAAGTAGAAAGAAAGAGGTGTTTTAGATAAAAAAAATAGAGGTGAATGGGTTGGGTAAAAAGGGTCAAAACTGGCACCCAACACCATGTACCACCCTACTACCCAACATTGGAAAAATATTATAAAACACATCAAACTCCATTCTACGAATTTTGTAAGTCCACGGGACATGATGTGAATGAATCTCAATCACTCCAACGGATGCAAGACCAAACCCACCATGTATTCTAGGTGCAAGAAGAACAAAAGGGTGGTGATCGTGGTGGTGTTGAGAGAGGTGGTTATCAAGGAGGTATCAAAGGCAACTATGGATGCAGTCACAAATGAGGATATGGAGGAGGGGGAGGAAAACCCCCCACTTTCTTTAATTGTGGATAAATCGGCCATCTGTCGATGTTCTTTACCAAGTTTCACACCCTTTGTGGGTATTGTTACAAAACTGAGCATGTCACATAAGACTATCTCGACTTCCTGAATAAATTGGAAGAAAATAGGCTTGCACTCGTGAAGAATTACAACACATGATGCAAAGGTCGTTGGAGGAAGCTCGCATGCACAAAGAAATATAGCACACGACACAAAGGTCATTGGAAGAAGCATGTAGAAAGGAAGAGCTATGACTCATTGAGAAAAGAGTGATTGAGGAACAACGACTTCAGGAGTTGAAGAGTGTGACACGAGAAGAAGCATTGCATGACTTGGGTCACGAGACAAACACCACATACCACATAAGTACTTTCTTGCATTGTTGTTTGAGATTGCTAAATGATCATGATGCTCCGAGAAAGTTGATACAGATGTTAGTTTCCTACATGGGGGAACAAGGGATAGATAAAACTATATCATCCCCCCTACCA
The DNA here is from genome assembly GCA_009831015.1 of Picea engelmannii. Lineage (NCBI taxonomy): Eukaryota > Viridiplantae > Streptophyta > Pinopsida > Pinales > Pinaceae > Picea > Picea engelmannii. Next base: position 637,999 of record ML787860.1, on the reverse strand, counting down.
GAAAGGGATATGTGTCAGGTAAGTAAGAAAAAGCGCACAAGCAGAGAATTCAAAATAACAACTAAACTTGGGAGTTATGAAGTGGATGGAGTCATGTTGGTTCTGGATTTTGATGTGAATATTATGTCGAAGAAGTCCTGGGAGTTGATGGGTAAGAAAGTTTGTTATGGTCGCCCATCCAGTTACGGTTGGAAAATCAATATAGGATCTACCTTATAGGTCGATTGGAGCAAGTGGAAGTGAATATAGAAAGCACAGACATGAAAGTTGAATTTGAAGTCATAGACAGTATGGATGACTCTGATCCCTACCTTGCACTACTTGGAATAGATTGGGCCTTCAAAAACAATGTGATGTTGAATTTGAAAAAGAGGTAGATGTCATTTGAAATGGACAATCTACATGTGATCACACCTCTAGATCCCAATGAAGGGGACATATACAATGAGTTGGTGGATGAGGATGCACAAAAATCATTTATTGAGAACATCTATAAGATCACTCAGTGCAGGGAATATTATATCAATCCCACCACCGATGGAGAGCTGAGTTGGAAAAGCGTGAATTCTTATGATATTGATTCCAAAGATTTCATGGAAAGGTGGTCGAACAAGTTGTACAAAGTCTCTACTCACAGATGTATGAGGATAGCTAAAGCAGTGCACTGGATAAGATCTGAGTTATGCAATGTCCCACGATTTGATGGAATAGGGTGAGTAGAGGCATTCCTAGTGCAGATGGAGAAGACTCTCCCAGCAAAACGGAGGATCCAGGCCATGCATGTCGTGGTTTAGGAGACACCTATGCAGTGGTAGGTGACGTATAGCTCGAATATTTAGGACTAGGTGCAAGTGGACGAGTTGATAAATTCAGGCTCCATCCTATCTCAGACTTTAAACTGGCCAATCGTTACAAGGGTACTGAAGATCCCCAAGAACACATTTTTTTTTCAAATGGCACTAGACTTTCAAGAAAATTCCTTGAACACAATGGGTCCATTGGTTCATTCATACTATGGATATGGTTCCTAGGAGCTGGTATATTCAAGAGGAGCGCAAGAGGAAAACGATAGATTAGATTCATGTAATTTTACAATTTTGATCAACTTTCTGCTTCATGGCATAAGATATGGATTGAAAGGAGGAACTCTTTAGAATTAAGAAATTTATATTTCATCGTTAGCCAAAGAACGCCACCCCAAAGGTGGTCTGCTTGTACCATTATCCAGTGGCAAAGATGAAAGAGGTCATCCACTATTGGAAGGTTGAGGTGGATGACATTGACAATGATGATCCTCGAGGGATACAGATAAAGGAATCAAAGGGAGAACATGCATTGAAGGGAAAGTTAATAAACATGGTTGCGCCAAACTATGATCATCTGATTAAGACATAGAAACATAATATTGACAGTGAGGGAGCACCAAAAATGGATATTATCGAAGACTATTGGGATAAAGTGACTATCACCCAGGTCGTTGACCTACTCAAGGAATATGAGGACTTTTTTCCCCGCATCTTCTCAAAAATTAAAGGAACTGTAGGCTCGTTGGGGGCTACAAAAATTCGTCTCAAGCCAGATGCCAAACTGGTCAAGAGGAGGCCTTATTGATTAAATCCAAAATATAAGGAAAAAGTGTGCAAAGAGTTAGATTGGATGTTGGATGTTGTAATCATTTTTCTTATGGAGGAGTCTAATTGGATTAGTCTTATGGTTGTGCAACCTAAGAAAACCAATGATATCTGAATTTTTGTAGATATGAGGAGTCTCAATGCAACCTACCTGCATGACCCTTTCCCTACCCCTTTCACCGATGAGGTGCTGAAAAATGTTGGAGGACGAGAAGCCTACTCTTTTATAGACGACTTTTCAAGGTATCATTATGTTCATATCATAAAGGAGGATCAATCTAAAACTACCTTTGTAGCAGAATGGGGCTCTTTTGCTTATACAATGATGCCATTTGGACTAAAGAATGCCCCCACATTTTTTTCCAGGATTGTGGTTGCAACCTTTAAAGAATTCATCCACAAGTTTCTGAAGTTTTACATAGATGACTGGACAGTGCTCAGTTTGTTGAAATAACACATGCAAGCCCTTCGGTTGTTGCTGGATCGATGTTTCCAGCTCCACATTTCATTAAGTTTGAAGAAGTGCATCTTTTGTACACCTTTTGGCACACTTTTGGGGCACGTCGTTTGTAAGGATGGATTGTAGTTTTATTAAGCTAAGATCATCGCCATATTGGATATGGTGGCTTCCACTTCAGTTCGCGAGTTACATGTGAAATTGGGTCATATAAGATATTATCGTCGGTTCATTTAGGGTTATGTGAAGATTGAAACCCCTCTAGAGAAGTTACTGCATAATATTTCCAAGTACATCTGGACACAAGAATGTCAAGAATCCTTAGATACTCTAAAAATAAACTAGTCACAACATCGATTTTGGTTTTTCTAACTGGTCTAAGATATTTCATGTTCATGTTGATGCCTTGTTCATTGCGCTGGGAGCAGTTCTAGCATAGCCAGGTGAAGGCAACATTTATTTCCTAGTTTATTTTGTTAGTCGCAAGTTGTCTGATGTCGAAAAAAATTATACAACCACTAAGAATGAGGGCCTTACCATGGTATATGCCTTGCAGAAGTTTCACGATTACTTGTCAGGGACCCTGTTATAGCAAGATTTTCCTCACCGCATGCAACTTGCTCAAAAGGCCTTTTCCATTTCCCTATGCAGACTTGAAGTCCCCTTTTGCACTTCCCGGAGCTAAAAATCATATTTTTCCACATATACACACCCTATCAGTTATACAACATGTGTATACGTAGGTTGCATCACTACAGTCCACGTACATCGATTTTGGTGCTCAAAATTAAAAATTGTGTCGGGTTTCCATGTCACGTCACGAGATCCATGATCCTTGACCTTCCACATACTGGAAACGTTCTGAATTGGCCCTTCAGTTCCATTTGAAGGCTATAAATTCGGACATATCCAAACCATGGAGGGGAGTTAATTCAACTTTTGAGAGCAAACTTACTCTGGAGAAATTATTCACTTCATATTGAGTCTGCATCCTTTTGTCCTTTAAAGTCTGAACACATTGCTCATCCCCCGAGCTCTTCCCTCTTTGATGGAGAACCTCATTGTCTCTTTTATATGAGATTTCATTTGGTGGAGGATTGAAGTGGTGGAGGCCCAACTGGAAGGGACTTAGTTTCTCGATTCTGATATGTGCCTGTTGATGATTAAAATTGCAACGATGAATTCCGCCCGCAAAGGATTGCTAAAGCGCTATTATTTAATTATGATAATAATATAATACTAGTAGGTGGGACCCCCTTGTAGACTAGAGGCACAAGGATAGACATATCACACATATTTTGGTGTTGGTATGATGTTGCCTACACAGTGCTACATTTTTTATGATGCAGTATTGGTTTCATTTGGCGTGATAATGAGTGGTTAATGCATTATTGTTGAATGTTGTTGGTAATCACTTGTGACACATAACAAATTCCATGGGTGTGAGGATCATGTTGGTTATAGGTGCTATGTTATAACCTTGTTACTAGTTCATATATTGATTACTTATCCACATATATGCAAGGGATAATTAAATAAGAGCTTATTCAAAACAAAGAAAAGAAACTATGTATTAATCCTTAATCTATGATAAAAGACTGCATCCAAACTTCGAATGAAAGAATTAATGGGTACAAGTGTTAGTCCTAGCTATTATACTATTTGTTTGGTTAAAGGAATATGAAAATTTTATTAAATTCAAATGGAGGCACATATAGCAATGTTGATGTAATTATTGTGTGGAGTTATGGCAAAGGTTAACGTAGAGATATGAAATATCTCGAGTGGCGCACTATGCAATATATATGGTATCATATCTTACGATGGATAGGGCATTGATTATGCGTTGGTTATATGGTTGATTTAATGGTGGATGTTATGTTTATTGGGTTGTCTCGTACATGGTTCAAAACAAAGAAAAGAAATTGTGTATTAATCCTTAAGTTATGGTAAAAGACTACATGCAAACTTCGAATGAAAGAATTATGGGTACAAGTGTTAATCCTAGCTATTCTGTTATTTGTTTGGTTAAAGGACTATGTAAATTTTATTAAATTCGAATGGAGGAACATATAGCAATGTTGATCTGATTATTGTGTGGAGTTATGGAAAAGGTTAATGTAGAGATATGAAATATCTCGGGTGGCACACTATGCAATATATATGGTATCAGATCTTATGATGGATAGGGCATTGCTTATGCGTTGGTTATATGGTTGATTTAATGGTGGATGTTATGTTTATTGGTTTGTCTCGTACATGGAATTGAATGGGGCCAGGTGAGGAAGAGAAATGCATTTACTACACGTCACTCCAAACCTTCCCTATCACCCGTCACCCTAGTTTTGTTGCATTGTTGCATTGTTTCTCTATTGGTTGTGAAGCTCTGCGTTTCCAGGATTGGCAAGGGAAAACTCGATTGGTTCACCATTGAAAATATTTTCTCAGAGCTATGGCTCTGAACTTTCCATCCATGATGGACTCTCTGTTTTATGAACCAAATGGTGGCTCAGTGATACATGGATTCTATGTTTTCTTGAAGTTCTTCGACTTTGTGTAAATATGGTGTTATGGCTCTCCGTGGTGACTGTAAAATATTGATAAATTGTAAGCAGCGAAATGGGTATTATTGATTATAAAGGTTGCACATTGGTTATTTATGGGTCAGCTTGGTATTTATTGATTGTTCTATGTGGAATAATGGTGACAGTGGTGCAATAGAGATCTGAGTTTGATGGTTGAGGGTTTTTATTCACCGTTCTGTGTATTAGTGTCTTTCAACTTGTTTCCCTCTTGGTTGTTGTGGTAATCCTTATACAGTTGCAGAGAAACTGTTGGCAGTTGGTGTGTTCTTTGTTTAAACCCCGAGTTGTTATTTGATGGTCGTTCCTTACTGTCTTGTCATTGGAAGCTTTCCAAAAAACCCAGTCTTGGTCAGCCCTGAATGTTAATACACATCTATGTATTTAATGGATATGAGGATACGAAGAGCTTCCACACACCACTCCTATCATCCCTGCTATAATGATGACTCTATGTGGCCTCACTGTTAATTTTTTATGAAAGGTGTTTGACCTCCTAGGTGTTGGAAAGAAACATTATCCCTCTGTGATTTTTGAGTACCCTCCATTGTTAAATTTAACCCTCGTTCCTCTCTACAACAAAGTGTTAATGGCACCTGTGTGTAAACTGGGTTGTTTTACTCAAATCACCTTTTCTCTCCTCGGGCGTTCACTTATGATTCTATCAAAGGATTGAAAGTCTAAGACAAAAGACTGTATTTTTTAGAAGAACGTGGTTCTCTGTTTCAAGAATACATTGTGTTTTGTGGTTGATTAATTGATGGAAAAGGGATATGAGGACTTGGAAGACCACCATCTCTCTATATTTTAAAAGGGAAAGCAGGTTTTGCTGCCTCTCTGGATTTAATTTTTAAAGAGTCTGACTTGGACTATGACTGCCTTTGTTCTCCTCAGGCACCTTCTGGGGTTTATCAAGTATTGGGTTATCAGTTTAATGGTTATGGAATTTTAAAGACATGTGCTCTCTTGTTTATAGACCCATCCTCTTGGTCAAGTCTCTGTCTGGTCCTTCTGTGATGAATTTGTTTGAATAAATAAGAATGGAAATGAGTGGTTGCACACAGTTGAGAGTTGTCTTTCTATTCCTTTATGGTTTTGATTTCTGTATTTTATCCAGCATGATCTTTCTTGCATAAGAAGACACCTGTGTGAGTTTTACCCAGCCCGATTGGGGTTCTGGCAAGGTAAAAAGAGATGTTTGTGTGTCAATATAATTTTGTTTGCTTCATACATGATATGGTTATATTGGAATCATCGTGCGGACTATCAAATTGTTTAAAAGGAATTTTATATATGCTGATATACACAGATATCAAGCTCGGGGTTTATGTTTGGGTTGAATGTTGTTGTTGATTCAAGATTGTGTATATGATATGATTGAAGACATGTGTATGTTTGGGCATGCTTTTAAGTTTTTCCATGTTTGTTTTAAAGTCAATCATGTATACTAGATTGGGCCCGATTGTTGATTAAAGAACAATGATTGTTTATTGTTTATCATGGTGTATTATTGATTATCAAGGATGAATGTTAGGCATAATATACCAAGAATTGTTGTGCATGTTTTGATTATTTAAAAAAAAAGAAGAGATCAGCATCAATATATATAGTACTGTTGAATGGGAAATGTTTTCATAAGTTATAAATGCACAGATTGTTATAGATAAAGGAATTATGGAAAATTTAATTATTGATACAACAAGTAGTTTTGTATACAATTGAAGAATAGTGAATGTCTTGGTCTTGGAAGTGGATGATTTTTGGATTAAATTTGAACAGAGTTATGATAATTGATTGATTTAATTTATTTTATGAACAATATGCATCTAATTCCCTTTCATTTTCTCACTTTTTCGTTCATTACAAATCCCCTCATGATCCCAAATTCATTTTGCACGCCATGTTCATTAAAATTAAATTAAAGCTCTGTATTACAACGATTAAGAAATAACATAGAGATAGATGACAACTGATATGTTTTGGTTATTGTTGCACAATCAATTGTTTAATGAATTGTTGAGCAGTAATAGCATTCTTACTCCTTTTCATTTTCTCACTTTTTCGCTCAATACAATCCCCTCAGATATCCATGAACCCCAATTCACCCCCTGCTCATTGACAATTATTAAATGAATTTTATGGATTGGATTGCATGGGTCTGATGTGATTGATGAGCCAAACTTTGTTTCATAGTAAGAGAATGTCATGTATGGTCAGTTTAAGAAGCTAGTTGCTAGTAATTGTTGCATATAGAATGAGCTTCTTCGACAGAGGAAGTCATGGCCAAAATAATAGGGGAAGAGAGAATTGGAACAGGGGGCCTAGAAGGTCCAAATTCTCAATACATTTCAATGCAGATCCTCAAGAGTTAAACCATCTTTTCCAAGATGGATTTTTCAATTGGATTGGACAAGGGGTAGTACAACCTAGACCGAAGAGGCCTCCTTTCCAGCCTCAACATGTCCCTGGTATCCTTGTTCTCCCTCATGTTTCGTTGCAACCTGAACAGAGTTATGCTAATTGATTGATTTAATTTATTTTATGAACAATATCCATCTAATTCCCTTTCATTTTCTCACTTTTTCGCTCATTACAAATCCCCTCATGATCCCAAATTCATTTTTCATGCCATGTTCATTAAAATTAAATTAAAGCTTTATATTACAACGATTAAGAAATAACACAGAGATAGATGACAACTGATATGTTTTAGTTATTGTTGCACACTCAATTGTTTAATGAATTGTTGAGGAGTAATCATATTCTTACCCCCTTTCATTTTCTCACTTTTTCGCTCAATACAATCCCCTCATATATCCATGAACCCCCTGCTCATTGACAATTATTAAATGAATTTTATGGATTGGATTGCATGGGTCTGATGTGATTGATGAGCCAAACTTTGTTTCATATTAAGAGAATGTCATGTATAGCTTGTTTAAGAAGCTAGTTGCTAATAATTGTTGCATGCAGGATGAGATTCTTCGGCAAAGGAAGTCATGGCCAAAACAATAGGGGCAGTGAGAATTGGAACATAGGGCCTAGAAGGTCCGAATTCTCAATACATTTCAATGCAGATCTGCAAGAGTTAAACCATCTTTTCCAAGCTGGATTTTTCAATTGGATTGGACAAGGGGTAGTACAAACTAGACCGAAGAGGCCTCCTTTCCAGCCTCAGCATGTCCCTCATATCCCTGTGCCCCCTCATGTTTCGTTGCAACCTTATCAGAGTTATGATAATTGATTGATTTAATTTATTTTATGAACAAAATCCATCTAATTCCCTTTAATTTTCTCACTTTTTCGCTCATTACAAATCCCCTCATGATCCCAAATTCATTTTGCACGCCATGTTCATTAAAATTAAATTAAATCTTTGTATTACAATGATTAAGAAATAACACAGAGATAGATGACAACTGATATGTTTTAGTTATTGTTGCACAGTCAATTGTTTAATGAATTGTTGAGGAGTAATCGTATTCTTACTCCCTTTCATTTTCTCACTTTTTCGCTCAATACAATCCCCTCAGATATCCATGAACCCCAATTCACCCCCTACTCATTGACAATTATTAAATGAATTTTATGGATTGGATTGCATGGGTCTGATGTGATTGATGAGCCAAAATTTGTTTCATAGTAAGAGAATGTCATGCATGGTCTGTTTAAGAAGCTATTTTATAATAATTGTTGCATACATGATGAGATTCTTCGGCAAAGGAAGTCATGGCCAAAACATTAGGGGCAGAGAGAATTGGAACAAAGGGCCTAGAAGGCCCAGATTCTCAATACATTTCAATGCAGATCCTCAAGAGTTAAACCATATTTTCCAAGATGGATTTTTCAATTGGATTGGACCAAGGGTAGTACAACCTAGACTGGAGAGGCCTCATTTCCAGCCTCATCATGTCCCTGGTATTCATGTGCCCCCTCATGTTTCATTGCAACCTGAAGTTCCCGAGAATGATGGATGGCAGGAGATTGTTCACCCAGCAGTATCCCACCATCATGGCTGGCCAAATTTGTCTCTACATGCTCCTCCTCCACCTGTTAACCCAAATGTGTAGATTTCCCCTGCACATTCACCTATACAATCCTCCCACGCAAGCAAAAGACTCAAAAATGAAGCCCACCATATGCATGATAAAGGAAAAGTTATTGCTGCCCCCTCTTCTCCTTCAAGTGATTCAACGAAATCCATTTCATCCCGTATGCACTTGAAAGATGATTGTTCTCATGTCATTAGTGAGATCAAGCCTCAAGCTTCTATAAAGCCTAAGGCTAATTTAAGAAATTCAAAAGGGGATAGCAACAACAAAGGAAAAATTGCCTCTCAAAGTGGCAAATACGGTTTTTTATTATACTTTATTATTGTTTTATTGAGGACAATGGATTGTTGAAGGTTTTGGACAACAAAATATTTTTGGATATTTGGATATTATATGTTTGGATATGGTTTGAAATATCATTGATATTTAATTTTCAAACTATGGAAATGATCATGGGAGCCACAAGGAGGGATGTGTCTGATTTATTGTCTAATTATGTTTATTTTTGTTAAAGAAATTAAAGGGAGTCACAAGGGGTCCCACCTACTAGTTATTATTTATTAAAAGACCCTTATTATTATTATTATTATTAATTCTTCCCCTAAACTAAAATTTATTTGAATTTTAGTTAACTTAACTAAATGAAGTAGGTGAACTACTTCAACTAATTTGGAATGCATAAAAGCCAAATGAGAAGGAAGAACAAAGGGAGAATAGAAGGAGAAAGCATACTAATGTTTTATCTTAAGTTTTATTGAGATAGTTCATTTTTCATTCATTCTTCAATTCATCAAAGGCCTAATTCTCTTTCATGAAAGCAGGGTTCTATAGTAGACAAAAAAGTTCAAAGCTGAATCATTATGTATGTTGTGGTTTACCCCTTGCCATAGAGTGATTTTCCTCTTAAAAGACCCCCTTCAAATTATTTACAAACCACTTTAGGCTCAAGTATTTTCTCAACAAGTCAGTATTAGGAGGTACAATATGTCGTTGGCTTTTTCTTTTTCAGGAGTTTGAGTTTGAATTTGTCATCAATCCGGGAAAATATAATGTCGACCCAGATCATCTATCACAGATTGACACTAGTGAAGCTAGTCAAAGCTTAGATAATGACCTCCCAGATGTGTAACTCTTTCGCGTCAAAACAGTTCTTGATCAACTGGTTGAGATCGTTGAATTTATCATGATATGATAGGCACCAAAAAGGTATACTCGGGCTCAACATCATCAATTGGTGACTTGTAGCGTCGATTACCAGTTGATTTTTGAGCAACTATATAAGTTGGGAGCGATTGGCATATTGCACAAGTGTGCATTAAAACATGAGCGAAACCTCGTTTTGTATAAATCACATGAGGGTATTGTAGAAGGACACAATTCCAGTAAGGCCACAACATGGAAAGTTCTATTCATAAGGATTTGGTGGCCCTCTTTCTTTGCAGATGCCAAAGAATAGTTGATCCAGGTGGATATTGGTGGCCACCCACCTATTCCAACTAGCTCCTCGTGTTTTTTTTTTCAACACGTTATTTTGTACTTCTTTGTAATTGTGGTTTATACACTTCTGGGGCTGTCTGAATCCCCACACATCCTCCAAGTGGATACAGGTGGCCTCTCGCCTAATCCAACTAGATTATTTTGTATGTTTTCATGTCAGCACATCTTGTTGTACTTTCAAGGCTGTTTTGGGGCCCTAAACGTTGTTTTTTTGGCTCGCCACAGTCAAACTATAGACGAAGTCAAAGTTTGATGAAAGAATGTGTATTTCTCTGAAATACCTTTCCAACGGGCTATCACGCGCCTAAAACATAGTTCGTATGCAAAAGTTACAACCCTTGGAAGTTGAGGTACCAAATTACACCAACTTACCCATAAGGCCCACATGACTTTTGGCGTTTCACCTTCTAGGGTTAGGTTTTTGTATGTCTATGGTTTTGGCATTCATGAGTAATATCAAAAAGGCCTTTGGGGCCTCTTTGTAATCCATTCTTCTCAGATGAATGCATGTAGCATCCACATCTCTTCTCAGAGATAGCCACCACCATTTGAGCACATGTTTCAGTTCTGCAGTTTTACAGTTTCAGCCTATTTCATTATTTAATAGAAGATATTGTTCATTGAAGATTTGTGTTATTATTCATATCTCTATGTTTATTATATTTAGTCTGTTAATTAGTTTGTTCCGATCCTAAATCTAGATCAGTGGTATCAGAGTGGTCTACTCTTCATTTATTTTTCTCCGTGCATGTCCTCGACAAGATCTAGGTATAAGAAGTTGGGACTCGAACCAATCGAGCCATTACAATATCGGTCATGCCGAGCCCGAAAAAACCCCATGGGGGATGGAAAGAAAGATTATGGAACAGGAGATCCTATTGAAATGTTGCTCGAGGAAGCCCTCGCACAACAAAGGAACGAAATGATAGACAACTTCGCACAAATCCTTTGATGATTGCCCACAGGAGAAGCATCCTCATTAAGCGGTCATGCAACCCCCTTTAAGGTACAGGTAAATTTTGATATTACATTATTTGAAGGACTGATAGATGTGGATGTTGTAGATAAATGGTTGAATCTACTTGAAGGATATTTTTCAGTCCATAATTTTTTCGATAGGGAAAAGATCACTTTTTCACTCCTCAAGGTCCTTCCCCATGTTAAATACTGGTGGGATACTTACTCTGAGCAAAGGGTCATGGAAGAATATACAATGTTTTTGGTGGACCCTACATGGGATTCCTTCTAGGACGCCATTAAAAAACAGTACTACCCTGTTGGAAGCTACGAGGACCAGTACACCAGATGGACCACCCTACGTCAAGAAAGGGACCAGACAGTACCAAATTTCTCCAATATTTTCCATACCCTACGCACCAAATTGGGTATCAAATACTCTAAGCTTCATCTGGTGCTCAAATACCGTGGTTGTTTACATAGATACATTCAAATAGAAATGGAGGTTCTGTACATTGCCTCATTGGGCATGACTTATATATACGTTGTCAAGATCGAGCAGAAATTTAAGCAGAAAAGGCGGGAGTTTAGATCTAAAAACCCCTCACAGCCGAAGTAGGGAAAAGGCAGGCCCAACCCACATAGAAAGGGACCAATTTGAGATGGCCACCCTCAGGACAACCAGTCCAAGCCACAACACAAGAAGGGAAATGAGAAGACGAAGAAGGACATGGGAAAATGGTGTTAGTACCATAAAATTCCTTGGCACAACACTGAAGAATGTCGCTCCAAGTAGTCCCTCGTGGTCGAGCTGAAGGCTTCCGAGTCAGAGGTCGATTCTGATTCCAAGTCAAATCCTGAAGGAGGGAAGCAGATTATCGATGTTGAACCCAATTCCACTATCGCTACCACCAAATTCTGGCCAAGCAAACTAAAAGAACCAGAGAAAGGGGAATGCCTCTTTCACTCATAGATGTGGATCAAGGGGGCTCCACTTCATTTCATTGTCAACAACGGTAGTCATAAGAACCTGATTTCAATAGAGGTCATCAAGCGGTTGGACCTGCCAACAACACCGCACCTATAGCCCTGCACCATCGGTTGGCTTTTCCAAGGAAGAGATCTTTGTGTTAGCCAACAATGTCGTCTGCCCTACAGCATCAAGCCTTTCAAAGATGAGGTATTGTGTGATATTGCTCCCCTTGAAGTTTGTGATGTTCTTTTAGGACAACCATATTTTTGGAGGCATCATGTTGTGTATGATTCTATACCTCATAGTGTTATTATTACTTTGGGTAGACAATTACACCGGATCCCAGAGGTAGTGTTGCCTACTGCTATTTCTTTAATCTCTACTAAGAAATGCAGTAAGGTCATTTCACAGACCGAGAAGTTCATCTTCGTTGTGATTCACGCTCACAGTAAGAAGAAGGTCACCTCCACATCTGTGGCCTCTACACAATGCCTCTCTTTGCAGTAGAAGCAAGTGGATGGGATCATGGAAGAATACAGAGACATTGTCTCATTGCCTACAGGAGTACCGACACACTGCCAAGTCAAGCATCCAATTTATCTGACCCCCAACACACCTCTACCTAATGGACCAGTCTATCGATGCCCACTGTTGGAGAATGATGAAATCAAGCATCAGATCCGAGAGCTTCTTCAAAAGGGGCACATCAGACCCAACGCCTTCCCTTGTGGAAGCCCGATTGTACTAGTGTTGAATAAGGACGAGACTTAGAGACTCTGCATTGATTACAGAGCCTTAAACAAAATCATAGTCAGGAAATGCTACCCCATTCCCAAGATTGATGACCTTCTTGACCAACTCAAAGGGGGAAATTTCTTCAGCAATATTGACCTGAAGTCTGGCTACCACTAGGTTCCCATCGAACCAACTGATGTATGGAAGACAACCTTCAATTCTAAAGAAGGTCTCTATGAATGGCTATTCATGTCCTTCGACTTAACAAATGTGCCAACCACTTTCATGAGGTTGATGGATGATGTATTGGGACCCTTTACCAACTCCTCTGTGGTATTATATTTGGTTGACATCATCATCTTCAGCAGAATGTGGGAGGAGTACATGCGGCATATTCAACAGGTTTTGAGCACTTTGCGGCAGCACAAGCTTTATGCCAACTTGGAAAAATGCTCTTTTGGAATGAAAAGGGTCCAATAATTGGACTACATTTTTGACGAGCATGCGGTACATGTTGATCTAGCTAAGATCCAAGTCATCTGTAACTGGCCAGCCCCGACCACACTAACCAAGCTTCAAATTTTTTTGGGACTAGACAACTTCTACTGACGGTTCGTGTTGGGATTCTCCCATATTACATGGGCCCTCATCTAGGTGACCAAGGGCGATCGTAGGGCCAAGTTCATGTGGGGGAAGGAGCAGCAATAAGCATTCAATGATCTAAATCATCGCGTGTGCTCAACTCCAGTACCCTCCTTCCCCAATCTGTAGCAACCATTCGAGATTGAGACTGATGCATCTAACTGTGTTGTGGGCGCAGTTCTCACTCAGCATGAGCATCTGGTGGCATACCATAGTCTCTCTGATACTATCCATAAATACCCCACCTATGACAAGGAAATGTAATCCATTGTAAAATCTTGTCGTCAATGGAAACATTACATTATGGGGAAAGAGATGATCATACACACTGATCACAAACCTCTGCAGTTCATATAGACCCAAGGGAAATTTCAAAACAACTTCCATTAGAAGTGGTCCACCTACTTGCAGCAATTCCATCTCAACATAAATTATAAGACATGTATCTCCAATCATGTCGTTGATTGCCTCAGTCAACCTCCTATGGCTGCACTCACCAATGTGCTCCATTCCTATGGACATGAAGCATCTGAGTGGCCCCAAATTTATCAACAATATTCAAACTTCGCCACCACCTATCATCTATTGGGTACAGGCTCTACTGTCACTAATTTTCACATTCAAGATGAACTCTTATTCCACCCGGGCCATCTCTATGTTCCTACAAGCGAGCGTGCAAAGATGATTTGGGAAGCCCACTACAGTTGGTTAGCAGGACAGTTTGGCGTGGAGAAAACTGTGGTCGTTCTTCAGAAACATTTTTATTGGCCAAAACTTTGACAAGATGTCAACAAGTATATCAGATCTTGCACTGCATGTGTCATTTCCAAGTCATCCATCAAGAAGCAAGGCTTATACACCCCTCTTCCTATTCCTGAGAAGCCTTTGGAATCCATCTCAATGGATTGCATGTCTGGATTTTTATCCACCAAGAAAGGAAATGACTGTGTGTTTTTGGTCGTTGATCGGTTTTTGAAGATGGTCATCCTCACAGCCTGTAAGAAGAATGTCACAGTGGAAAATACTACTAAGCTCTTATTCGAATGAGTGTGGGTCCACTTTGGGATACCACAGACCATCATCTCCAACCGAGACAGAAGGTTCCTCATCACCTTTTGTTCGAGTCTCTGGTCTCTATTGGACACCAAGCTCACACAATCCACTGATTTCCACTCCCAAACAGAGGTCATCAATCAGATGACTGTGCACATCCTACGCATGTACAATACTAAGCATCCACGTACATGGAACAAGAGTCTCCCATATGTCCAACACAGTTACAATAGGGCTCTCCATAGTTCCACCGGCCATAGCCCATTTCAGGTGGGTCTGGGATTCCAACCCTTGGGACCCATTGATGTTGCACTTACTCTTGCCACCACACAGACAAAATCTTCCCATGATCAGTCTAAGATTAACAAAGCCATCAGCTTTATTAAGAGGATTCACCACATCTATCAACAGGTCCAGGAGATTTTGCAGAAATCAAATGCTAAGTACAAGTAGCACCATGACCAACACAGGGTACCACACCAGTTTTAGGTTGGCGACAAAGTCCAGTTACATTTGCAGAAGGAGTGTCTCATTGGGCCCCATCGAAAGCTTTTCCCACTTTGTTATGGGCCTTACACTATCACCAAGGTTGTGGGTAGCAATTCTTTTGAGCTCAACACTCCACCCTTCCTTGGTCTTCATCTAGTATTCAATGTGGACCTCCTTCAGCCATATTTTCCCCCATTATTGGACACCTCTGAGATCGCAGAACAGTTGACACCAACATAGCTCAACCCCGACCGCATGGAACAAGCATCCACTGATCATATAGTGGACAAACAGGACAAGGGCACTTGCCAGTAGTGGATCTAGCTTTATCGAGTTGTCAAGGCAGGGAAACTCCTACAATAAGGCAAGTGGCTCACCGAGGGCCAAATCCAGCATAATTTTCCTCACCTAATGGGGGAACTCAACAAAATGGAGACCATTGCTTCCTAAGGGTGGAGGATTGATATAGGTGGATATTGGTGGCCACCCACCTATTCCAACTGGCTACTCGTGTTCATTTTTTGTTCAGCACGTTCTTCTATACTATTTTGTAATTGTGAGTTCTACACTTCTAGGGTTGTCTAAAGCCCCACACATCCTCCAGGTGGATACAGGTGGCTTCTCGCCTAATCAAACTAGCTTATTTTGTATGTTTTCATGTCATCGCATCTTTTTGTAATTGCAGGGTTGTTTTGGGGCCCTACACGTTGTTTTGGATCACCACAATCAAAATATAGACTTAGTCATATTTTGATGGTGGAATGTGTATTTCTCTGAAATGCCTTTCCAACGGGCATTCACGCGCCTAAAATGGAGGTCGTATGCAAAAGTTATGACCCTTGGAAGTTGAGGTACCAAATTACACCAACTTACCCATTGGGCCCACATGACTGTTGGTGTTTCACCTTCTAGGGTTAGGTTTTTGGATGTCTAGGGTTTTTTCATTCATGACTAATATCAAAAAGGCCTCTAGAGCCTCAATGTAATCCATTTTGCTCAGACATATGCATGTAGCAACCACATCTCTTCTCAAAGATAACTACCAGCATTCGAGCAAGTGTTTCAATTCTGCAGTTTTACAGTTTCAGCCTATTTCATTATTTAATAGAATATATTGTTCACTGTGTTATCACTCCAGGAAACTCTCCTAGGCTGTAAGTCGGAGATGCCTGGTAACTAACTCTTTTTGGGAAATATTTTCTTAATAATTGATGTGGTTTTTGGATCAAGATGAATATCTAGGGATTGGACTATGTGTTCAAGACTATCTAGAAATATAAAATCTCACAAGGCCTTCCAGTAATGCATTCAGACAAGGTTTGATTAAAAGGTAGAGAAGATAGTTATTGAACCAGACTATGCTCATATAAAACAAGCAAAATGGGTTTAATAACGAAGGAAATAACTTATGATTATCAACTTAATCAATCAATTAGTGAGATGACAGTCACATGCAAATTGAATGAGCATCAATAAAGAACCTTCACTCATAAGATATCAGAGAACAGGAAAGAAAAAATCTGACAACACAACTGAAGGAAGCTTGCAATTTTTCATATAATAAGAATAGGTCTTTCTTACAGTAGCAGCATGTAGAACCCAAAATCCAACCCTTAGTTTGTCTTCTATCCTAAGCTTTATAGCTTTACAAAGTAGTTCTGAGATCCTGAAAACAAGGATCAAATCTACTAAAAATAGTAACTCAAAATTCAGTTGCAAAAGAAGTGGGATGCTTCCCCAAAATGAGGCAAATTCCAGATTTCTCTCTGTTGATTGTTGATGTAGTGTAGAACAGCCTCCCAAGGCTAACTGATGACTCTTCCAAGAGGTAAAATTCGAATTTGCTGAGGTGTGCCAAAATCCCTATATTTTTGCCTTTGAAAAATGTACCAAACTTGATTAAAACACCTCTTCTTTGCCTTTATCCATCAAAGTAACCATTGGATCTGACTTGATAATTCACCACCTGTCTATTCCAAGAGGTTTCATCTCATTATGATTCAAAAATTCCTGATCTGGGCGAAATTTCAAGTATTCTGGTTAAAATAGGCTTTCGGTGGTTAACATAGAAGACTTATGGGTGAATTAACCACCGAAAGCGCAGCTTTCGGTGGTTAATGAACATTCGTCCTATTCGCCTAAACCACCGAAAGTCAGAATTTCCAAAAAAAAATGCCTTTGGGAAAAATCAATTTTCTCAACCGTGGAATGTCCGTTTCGCACGTTCAAATGGTCGATCGACATCTACAGATCATAAGATTTCCAATGGTGCAATAAGATTTATATTTGAAGCTAGGGAAGCTAGTCAAATTTTCCTTACAATATTAGGCATCATTCTTTCAAAAATGCCAGTGCGTTTTTTATTGCTAACACACTGGATATTTTTGTTATTCTTCATATCTCTGTGTTTATTGTATTCAATATGTTAATTAGTTCATTCCACTCCTAAATACAGATCAATAGTGTAAACGTTGTGACATATGTCAATGGATTATAAAACCTTTCCAACAAGATGAGCTCCCTTTGTTTCCAGTGATACAACTAGAGTCGTTTGAAAAATGGGAAATAGATTTTGTGGGGCCCATTAATGCTCTCATTCATCGAACAGGTCTGCGCTACATTATCATGACCACTGAATATCTTACAAGATGGGATGAAGCCACATTGGTCAAATATTGCACATCATAAATGGTGATGCATTTCATTTTTTAGAATGTGATTACCATATTCGGTTGTTTGAAGGTGCTAATGAGCAACCAGGGCTCACATTTCCTGAACGATACCATTTAGAAACTCACTCAAGGTTTCATGATCCACCACCAAAAGAACACTCCCTATCATCCCCAAGCTAATGGTATGGTGGAAGATTTTAATAAAATTTTAGAACATGCTTTAACAAAAGTTTGTAATGTGTAGTGTGATTATTGGGATCAATGTAACCCTGTAGTATTATGGGAATATCATACAACTTGGAAGAGGCTAAAAAATCACACACCCTTTAGATTGGTCTATGGTAAAGAAGAAGTTATGCAACTAGAATTTTTCATTCCCAGTCTCTAAGTTTCTCTAGCGACTCAGATGACATACAAACAGTCCCTTCAACAATGGTTAGATGAAATTATGGAACTAGAGGAGGATCTTATGATGGAGTGATTCTTCCAGGTGGTTGAAAAGAAGAGACAGAAGGCATGGCATGATCGCAATATCTTCCAAAAACTCCTCCATCCTGGCTCTTTAGTCTTGTTATATGATAACAAATATTTACAACACTCTGGAAAGCTACGTATGCATTGGTTGGGTCCTTTATGTCTAGTATACATCAGTGAAGCAGGTTCCGCCAAGATGGCTACATTACAAGGACATTTGCTAAAGGAACGTATTAATGGAATTCAGTTGAAGGTGTAGTACAACCCACATGGGTCATCTGTCACTTAGCTCCCTTTCTCTGCCCTAAATTTTGGTAGAGTATGGTTAGCGTAGGATGTATAGCAGGTAGAAGAATAGATATTTAGCATAGTTTTCCTTTTTGGCAACACAATATACACTACATTCACACATGCATATTAGATGGATTGATATTTTTGCAAATTCCAAAGATTTTCAATTCAGGTCAAAGTTATGGCCTACATCCAAAGTACTGGCTCTAGTAGGGGATTCACATGGGATTGAGCTCAACTAACTATCTCTACATTACATTGAAGGGAGAAGCAATAAGATTCAGACAGATCACCCATAGCCTTGGCATGTAAGAAGAGATGATTGCACCTTCCCAAAGGCACATCACTAGTACAAGGATATGAACTATTATCTCTTCATCTATGGGGTTTCACTAGAACTCTATACTTATTCCTTGATCATTCTCCTTCATCAGTTCTTTGCCTCATTCTGGTTGACCCCTCTGACCATCTTCCACCCTATATATATCCACTTCCACCCATGCAGTCCTTGGTGAAATTATCCACATCCCATGGTCTACGCCTGTTCCCCTCGCCCATATCCCCAACTTATCACAACCCACTGTTAGTTTTCCACGTTCCACTAATATTACCATCCCTCAGTTCAGGTCCCCTCTCGTGGCCCAACTTCACATACATTTCAAGACGTGCGATTCCTAGTTCAGTCAAACAGCCCAAGAACCCACGACCCAATTTTCACAAAGATCAACATTTCATCCTCAAATTCTAGGAAAAGGTCTGACCCTCTGATTCTCCAGCAAGACATTGCCTCAATCCTTATATTTCCTTGAATTGTGCTTCAAATTTGTGGTATTCCTCTAGTTCTCTAAGCCCGAATTTGGTTTTCTTGTCGCCATATATAATCACCTTTTCTTAAGGAAAGAGTCCAAGGCTGCGGGCTCTTCATTCCACCAAGCTAGGAGGTCCTCATCTTCTATATTATATTTCTAGAACAAGAAGACAAGCAAAGGATTATGCTCTTTCCTGATGTAACTCTTTCGTATGATCTACTTCTTGTAGGTCCACGAGCAACTGGGTGAAGTTCTAGCAACTTCGCTTTGGTTTAGTTTGGAGTTTGGTGTCTGGGTAATGTAGTTTAAAAATATCCCCCATTCATCACCACATACACCAATAAAGGGGAAGAGTCGAGAATTTGGCCAAATGAAGTTCACAGCCATTTCTTACCTTAGGGCCTACTCGACTCATTCCAAGACATGTGTCGGGTTGCAACTACAACCTGGACATATTATTTTCTCTTACTCAAACCCGGTTGCAATCACAACTTGGTTTGATGTTCGGGTCTGCCAATGATGATTATTTTGTCTTAATCAAGATAGTCACAACAGTCTTCTCATGAGGTTGTTAGCTTGAGAATGATCAAAGTAATAGTGGTGGGGGCCTATTGGCACCCAAATTTTTGGGTAAATATCGTGCACGTGCACAAACGAAGTTGTGCACACTCATTTTAGTTTTGTGTGTGCCCAAGAAGATATGTGAGGAGTGACAAGAAGCATGTTCCTAATCAAGTTTTGATGAGTTTTGTTAATGCATGCAAAGCCCAATTTTTCCAATGCACGTCGGAAATCAAAAAGACGTATGCCCAAATCAAGAAAGGAATATTCAGAAAATATCCTCGAATGATTACTGCATGTGGCATAAGGGAATGTGGAGCATAAAAAATATGAGTTGTCAAGGTAGTTAATATTTCTTTGATTACAGAAAGGCTATGTGGAATGCAGGAAGGTATCAAAAGCATGTGAGACTGTTAGTCAATAAAACAAGTGGAGAAAAATTGAAAGAGACAGAGCTCTAGAGCTGAGAAGGATATAAAATGAATCAAGGATGACAAATAAAGGGTTAGTGATTCATTGAGTTACTATTGGTTGTTCATTGTTCAAGATATCGCTTTGAGCCTCTGTACTATTGTAATGTCTCTAGATGTAATTCTTAGTCTGTCATATGTCAAATGTTTGGAAGGATGTACAGGGTACAATGTATTGTAGATATGGGGAATTATCTGAGGGAATGTGAGAATTTGTTGTTGTTGATATGTTATTTGATTAATGTATGCATGTAACTGATGAAATGGGGATGATAATAAAGTTGCACGTATTTTGAGCCTACGAGCTGTCAATTATGTGTTTGAATGAATGTGTTGTTTTTGTGATGTATTGTTATCTGTTAAGTAAGTTGCAATGAATTATATGAATGTCAACCTAGATGGATTTTTGTGTGTTTATCCCTTCGTCCCTGACACCAGACCAAATGGTATTTGTGATCCTCATAGTGTCTCATGTGAGACCTTCTTCATCCTTGGTTAAGGGTTGATATTTCGATGCTTTGGGGTTTTTTTGGTCAATTCTAGACAAATCATGGGTCTTAACCCCCCAACATTAAGAAGGACGCACGCAGGCATAAAACGACCCAAAATTTAGCCCCATGTGAACCTAGCCAATGATGGTTGGGAAATTAACCCCATGAATCCTCCCTATTACATATCTCATTGTCATGATAACCATATTCCTCCAACTCCTTATCTGCAATCAATACCATGCATTGCATTTGTTACCTCCATAGCCCAATCGGCTCCTAGAAATTACAAAGTGCCTCTTAATGAACCCCAAATTGAAAAAGGAAGCAACCTTCCAACTCACTTATCTTAGAGACATCTCAATCCTCCTCCATACATTCCAAATAGCCTTCATCTAAAGCATACAATGTTATGAGAGAGAGATCAAATTCAATGACCTGCACCTTGAGATAGTAAAGCTAGAATTGCAAATTTCTTATTATGAAGATTTTCTCAATCTGAGGCTAGATGTGTCGGAAGGAAGTAAGGAAAGAGAGGAGTTATTTAAAAATAAATACACTGTTTTATTTTAATTTGCATTATGACACTGTCACTTAGACACTTGATACACATTTGAGATGGATAGCAAACATATGATATTATTTTAAGAACTTTAAATTTCATGCCATTTTGATATTTTGGGGAGATACAAGTTTGTTGATTTGATATGTTTTTGAATGGGCCACTTATTTTGATGTATTTCATGATGTTGGCATATTCTCAGTATTTAATCATATTTTTGAGTTATGAGGGAAATGTTGGAAATAAAGGAACAAAGACCTAATGGGACCCCACCTATTATTTAGTATTCATTACCCTTATTATAAATAAAGTTGTCTTCTCATAAACAAAGTTATTTAACTTTTCTAAACAAAAGGTAGTTGAACTATTCAAACTAGTTTATGAAGATATAAAAGGAAAGCAAGGCAAAGAAGGCATGAGAAAATAGAGAATTAAAACTTCTTATAAAGTTTGATCTAGCCTCAAGTGAGATTATCATATGCTCATTCACTCCATTCTGAGTTTCTTTAGAGCTAAGTTATCTTGTTGATAGTAGGGTTATTATGAAGGTGGAGAAGAAAGGACTAGGAATCATTGACTGTTGACATGATCCAAGGTCGTTCATTCTCTTAAATGTCTATTTGGTTTTAGTTGGAAGTTCTAAATTTATTTCATTTCTTATTAATGCTAGTTTTTCATAGTTCAAAACAATGATGCACTTGTAGCTTGGACTAATCTAGTTCAATTTTCTGTTCTAGTCTTCATATTTTTTACACCAATTGTCTATGTATGAGTCAAATAAAATCTTGGACTTCTAAGTGTAATAATGGTCCAAACCCTCGTAGGGGTTTGAAAATATAAACTTGGTTGTAACTCAGATTGAGATTAATAAAGCTATTTGTTGATTTCTTCTCGTTTATGGGACTTGTTGTATATTGATTTTCATATTTATGCTTTCATGCATTTTCTTATTCACATATTTTCATAAATTCATTTTGCAAGTACATTTTGTTTTTAGTTAATTCATATAAAAGACAAAAAAATTTAATACTTATAAAATAACATCAGATCCAAGAATCCATTTCTTAAGGTTTGATTGACATTTTTGATAAGCTACAAGCTCGGGGTTATAATCTCGTGTATCTCACCTATCTTGAGGAGATTTGAAAATGTTTGAGTGAGGATTTTTTTATTCCTCGCCTCAAATCTGTGTGTGTGTGTGTGTCTGTTTATTTCAATTGGGTGTATCCTGAGTGGTTGTATGATAGAGTTTTATACTCCCTACCCAATTTCTATTCTCATAAGTTACATTATAAAGCTTTGAGCTTCTACATAATCTAGTTTATCATAGGCACTATCGTCGGAATGAGGGGAAGTGCCTTTGGGTTTCCCCTAGAAATGCATTATGGGGATATGTGTGTGTGTGTGTGACACACATATTAAAAAAAATTGTATACTAAAAACAAAAAATGCATGTTGATATTTCCTTGCATACCATATGAAACTTATACCGAAAAAACCTTTTTACAAAGGTTTAAATACCGCCTCTATATTTTTTATTTATTTTTACAAAGTTTTATGCTCAACAAAGAATGGGTAATGGGTTGGTGGATTTCCCCTGGTTGTTGGACACACTCCCACCCCACTCTATGCATATTTTTAGGTATCTCTACTATAGGTCTCCGGCCATGGGGGCATGTCAATGGCTCAGGAGAAGCACATTTCCCATTAGACTAGGTGGAGGTGGTGGATGAACGACAAGGTCACATATACATTGTATAATATAGAGGGATCCACTGTTACGAGTAGTATCATGGGTGCATGTGGAAACGATGGTGATTTGTAGGTTGGATGGAGAAGTGTGGGAAGAGTTTTTTGGTTGGGGGTTCAACCATGTGCATTAAAAATCCACAAGACGAAGTAGGGATAGATCCCCCACCAAGGAAGAAGCAAAAACCATATCATGGAATTGGAGGAAGCCAACCATGGGCTTGGGCTTTGGGATAGTGTGAAAATGAGTCATTGGCTAAGGCATTGGCTTGAAATTGGAGGAGGATAAAAGGTCACGGGTTTGACCTCTTCCCCTTCCAGAAAACCATATTTGATTCATGCTTCAAACAAGAGGAATAAAGGGGGAGAATCTAAATGGTTCAAACCCCTCCCCTTAAAACTTTATTAAAAAATTCAATATACCATCACACTCAACCATAAAACCAATACAATCAAAATATTTAAAATTTTCTCTATGAACCAGAATCAACAATTTCTATAAAAGCAATCAAGAATCCATGAAAGGTAATGAAATTTGAATTAATGAAACAATAGCTAGAGTGGTAATGGTACCTTCTCAAGCGGAGCTACTCCTATTACACTTAGACCATACCCTCGCACCTTCACCCATAAACAAGATGTGTACAGTCACTTTCTCACCCAATGCACTTAGCAAATGGAATTTGAAGGGTGAAAGATGAATCTTTTGTATTTTATTTTTTATTTTTTTATACTATTTTTATTTTTGCATAAGGTCCATGTGTGTCCTATCCTCCATTTTTTTCATTTTTTGTCTCTTTTAAAATTAATTGTTTACTTTTCTTTAAATTTGTGCCAAGTCAATAGGGTTGACTTTTCAAAAGAATTTTAATCGAAGGAGACCAAGGACATAGTCAAAAAAAACATTGAGCATGCAATTGGAAAGGTATTGACAAACCTATTGCTACTATGCAACTAGTGATTTGATCCCATGCCAACTAGTCCTTCAATTTTTCCCAATAATATGTGATTCTAAACATTGATTTGTTGGTGGGTCCCATAAGGGATTCAAATTTTTGAAGGTTACCACATCATTATAAAACATCCATTTGAGGAAAAAAAAGTATCATTAGAAAGGTCTCAATGAGTGCTTCAATAAAATAAACTCACAAATCTACATGAAGCTGTGTTGACGGGCGAAATTGACCGTCCATCAACTGGAAGAGTGGATCCGATCCGGGGTTGTCTAAATAACCCAAGCCGTTTGGGATAACCCACCTTGACGGGTTTAGCGGCTCCGTTGGCCGATCTAAGTCCTAGAAAAAAAAAATGAAAAACTACACTAAGAAACTAATCTAAATAAAAACAATAATTAAAACAAACTAATAAACAAATCTAAACTACATATACACGATCTATTACCTAAATCATACAATTATAATTCTATAAAAGTAAATGTTTAATTATCAACAGAATCAACTTTAATTACAAATATACAATATTTACAAATTACAGATTTAAATTAAAACCTGAAAAAAAAAATCGTTTGTAATCTGTCCTAAGATAGCGAAACTATTGTTTTATTTTTTATTTTTTATAATTTTATAAAAAGAAATAGAATAAAAACTATCTAAGCTAAGCAACTAAAATAATAACTCTAACTATGAATCTAAACTAATATATTTATCTAAACTACTTAAATAACACTAATAAGCTAACAATTAAATGACAAATAGCAAACTGACCTGAAGCAACGCTTAAGGTTCGTCCTGTATCCAATAGTCGATTTAGTTGTTCAGTGGGAGGAAACCCACACCAGATTTTCCATGAACTTCTCATAAACAGAAAGAAGATGTGCTCTTCAAATATAAATGATAGGACAAACAAGACATAAAAAATTACAACAATCTTATAATTTACAAATCATCGCATTTAGATAAATCAGTGTGCAAAGATTTGTACAAAATGATTCATTTAACGAAAAAGGTAAACATGTAATTCATTAAACTGAAACAAAATAATTGTGGTACTTTTAAAATAGGAGAGATCAAACATAGATAACACATAAACCAAGTCACATCAACCTGCAAGAATTACGATAGCTAAAGTAATCTGTAATTAATTGCAAACTGATATAAATAAAACTTGAAACAAAAGTTTGATATATTGAAAGCTAAAGCTATTACAAGACATCAACTTTCATCCCAGTCTGTATCATAAATCCATAGTCTAGTTCCCCCAACAGTGATGATGATGGGTTCATTACAAAAAATGACAAGTATTTAAAGACCTCCCACAGGGTAAAACATCCCCGTGGGAATTATCAAAACAGTTTACAAAAATCTAGGGATAATATCCCCAGTCTCTATTTTAGACTCAAGCTAACAACCTAAAACAAAAACTACATCACACAAGTATCTCCTAAACTTCCACAGCATGCCCAATTGATCATTGTAATTCGTATGCACCTGAAAGAGGACAAAAATAGACAAGTTAAGAGGATATTTTATTGATAAAATTGACAAAAATCTAATTTTTAAGACTAGCTACAGAATCTTGTGATTCTATAGCTGGTCTAATTTGAGCACAGAATCGTTTTAAAATCAATCCAAAACTTAAAGAATTATATTCAAACTATTAAACAAATATTTAATTGCTAATTGGAAACCAAACGAATCATTCAAATCAAAAATTCTATGCTAATTTGAAACAAACGAAATCGTGGTCAACCGAAAGGTAACAGAAATACATGCACTCTGTTCAACATTTGTTATCACCAATTCAGGGTAAACAGAATTGCTTAGATAGTTCAAAAGTAATGAAATCATTTTCATGAACCCATTTCAACCGACACACACTGTAACCGGTTAAACAAATCATTCATGCAATAGTTTATGTCGCCTCAGCCATTAACAAAATCCTTTTTCGAATCAAAACAAAATCGTTTAAATCCAAACTAACTTTGGATCCATCGTATTATGCAAGCGACTGTGCTAATCGAGGCACGTAGCATTGTTTGCGAAACAAATCAAATAGGAACGAATTGAACCGTTTTAAGATCGACATAATCGTTATGCAAAATCAAAACATAGACATGTCCGAATTTAGCAAACAAATCTTGTGTGCAGGTGAAATACAATCATAATCCAAAATGAAAATATTGATTCAATCCAAAACAGAATCGTTCCTGGTAAATAAAAGTCAACATGATCGTTTAGAAACAAACAGAACTTAATCGAAATCAAACCCAATCGAAAAACAAATCAATCATTTATACTAAAATGAGAATAATAAAATCTCATTAACTAAAAAATAGCCGTGTCCGAGTTTAGCAAACAAATTTTCCACTCATGATTCATAACGAAATTGATTTGGTAAAATAAAAAGAACAGAATCATTTTGAATCAAAATGAACAGAGCTATAGAAAGCAAATCCAATCGGATATATTAATCCAAACAAACTCACAAAGCGAAATTAATATTGAAATTCATATCTGAGCAGTAAGAAAAGGATTCGATCATGACAACTTGGAATTGACAAAGGCCGTTGCCGCTTCTACGTTCCTGAAGACAATCGAACCGATGTTTTTTTGTTTCTTTTCACTGGCATTAAGTCTATCTCTTTCTTTTGACAGCACTATAACTTGCTCCTCTAACGATTTGATCTTTGATTGCAACAAGAGAACGTCAGTGTAATAACGCTCTAGCCAGCATTACATTGGACACATGATGGTTTCTCGGGCTTTGATATCACAGGCGAGGGTTTGTTTAAGTCACCAGGGGTTTCATTGTGCAACTTGATTCCTAGATAGTTTGGGTCATTTTTAAGGCACGGGGGTAAGTTAGAGACATAGTCATAGGGTTCTTTAGAGCATAGGCCATGGGAATAAGGGTACTCTTCAGCTAGGAAACGCTCGATATCGGAGTCCGAGTCCTTGCTCAGCACTATGGGATTTTGGTCGATGTTCTATTTAGGTTTGTTCCGGGCAAGTCTTGATATCAATCGAGCATTTTTCTTCCCCTTTCTGTCGACAGTAGTATCACTGTTGTCTTTCTTCCTCTCAGGTCTTTTGATGACCTTAATATCATCCTTAGCACATGGGTTAACCAAGGAATCAGGTAGTTTCAAGTCGGGGCAAACTGAGGGTTTGACAAGGGGTAGAAGGATATGTAGTGGCACGGCTGGTCCAGCCAAAGTCTCACTGACCATAGCCTTATCGATTTGAGTAGACTCTGGATCAGTAAAGCCATTTCTAGATAGAAAGGCTTACCAATTATCACTACTAAGGTTTAAATGGTGGACGATAATGAGTCTAATCAAGCCGTGATGGAAAAGGCTGCTGTCAGCCTTTTCACGCTTGAATCTCTTAGACATTTTGTAAAGACTACGCAAGAAGTAATGTGGCATGTTCAAAGGATAGCCCATGAAATTTATCAATAACCGGAAGTGATACAGAAATACCAAGCCATACCGACCTTCACAGGTCACAAACTGTTTAAAAATTACCAAAAGATCGTGCCACCTGGGTTTGAGAGTAGAAATAAGTATACCTTTATCACAGGAAACAATCTTCCTTGAAGTGAATAGTAATGGCCATGGCACCTCATCTACTTTGGAATTTTTAAACCATCTTTTCCCTGTAGCTGGAAATCCTGTAGCTGAGCTTAAGAATTCCTCATTGAGCTCGAGTTGTATGTCTCCGACTTTATCCCTACACCTGTCGAAGGTGAGGGCGAATTGTTGGGCAACCAATAGGTTGAAACCCTCGAACCTCTGTATAAACACCAGCCATCCACTGTTTTCTAAATCCTTACGAGCATTATCGAATAGCAACAGAGTTTGGCTACCGCTCGGCTCTATATGCACCATAGGTGCCATGGACAGAGGCACACAGGGAGCTGGGAGAATGGGCAAGGGTTCGAACAGAGTATACGCAGGGTCAATGTGCTCACAGGCTTACCAGAAAACTAACAGAGGTGACCCGGGATAGGGGGAAATCATTAATGACCGAATGTGCGAAGGTGGTGGAGCTATATCAGCCCATGCAAAACAGTCATTTCCCACAGTACAACCGACGACGCATATAACGATTCAAATCACTATTGTATATGTTAAAAACCATGCCATTTAATCAATTAATAAAATCTATGGTAAGTCAACCAAACATTTGCACGAGCAATAGGTTTAGCATAGTTTTAAAACCAAAATAATGATTCAAAATCAACACCAAGGGTTCAATCATATGAAACATGTGTTGTATGAAATGATTTATACCAAGGGTTTAACCACAACGCCAATGTGTTTTCATGGAACCAATTGTGTCAAAGAAATCGATGAAAGACTATAGAACATCAAAACCATCAATGTATCAAAAACTCGATCATAAGAATATCATCATAGTCTTGTAAAAACGAAGTCATATTAACAATTAAAGAAAGCCAAATGAGTAAAGATCTTGGAGTCTTGCCAGCTGTGCAACTATAATTAAATTGGAAACACAATGAACGCATAGACAAGAGTAATCATAACAATCCAGTGATGATTTTAATGTGACTTCGAAATTAAAGTTTTCATGCTTGCAGTCGTGAAAACGAGAACAAAGGTAAGTGTGCAAATGCACGAAATAATAGTGTCGTTTTTATTCAAAGATTGCGATGAAAATCAAGGGTTGCAAAACACTGGTGTAGGCAGCTTATAAGGACAGTATAAAAATGCGAATTGGATACCAACAATGGAGACACACTGGTAGAAGAAGTTATCTCTGCCAAAATAATGAATTCAGATTAGGATAACAGGAATAATTCCAACAGAAATAACCAGAAAATTGTTTAAACATCATCAATGATCAAATATTGCAGCAATGTTTAAAGGACGAGAACTGATAACAGTCTTAAGATAAGCGAGCCATGATATTAAGGATAAAATCTCCAATACTATTGACAGAGCCACTGCTGCCAGCAGGCGTCCATAGCCTCGATAGGGTTTCCATTTAACCCACTCTGATATCTGTATCCTGCCAAGAAGTTCCAGATCAGAATAAAGGACATTTTAAAGGTCAAAGGTTTCATATTTACAAATTTTCATATACCCAACATTGCTTCGCTGCCAGCAGGCCTGTTCAGTACCTCGGTGAAGTTGTCTTGGTGTCATGCATGCATTTACCCGCTGCCAGTAGACTTGTTCAGCATCCCGACGAGTTTACAAGCACTTCCCACAGCTCTTTTATTGATTTATTTTGTTTTTCAAAGATATATAATTGAGCAGGGTGACGCTGAAAATTATGATATTTTAGCATATTTTTCTTTTTTACAGACCTCAACAGAATTTTTTAGAACTGTCATTCATTAAGATCCAGAGGTGGTTTGTTTACGGAACCAACTTTCTACGGCAGGGAGACATCTTCTAAGTCATTCCCTTAAGGAATAGGGACAGCATAAGAAGATAATAGATGATCATGATAGGCTTTACTCAGAGATCGAAATCAGTTAACTTCTTTCAAACAACAGTTTTTTCAACACAGATGTAAATTTCAGAAGTATACAATTGATGTTTACATAATTTTTCAACAGTCATTTTAGTGAAAGAATTTATGTTTTGTTTGTCTGAATAGTTCAACATACAGGTATGTGTATTTCCAAAACAAAACTGATAAGTGTAAAGGAAAATCAAAGCCAAAACAGTAAAAGAAAAGAAAAAAAAACATGTACATAGTATACAAAGGGTTTTCATCATGCAAAATATCTTTTCAGAGCTTGGCCATTCACCGGATAGGTGTCAAGCTGCCCCTCTAGATTCTGCAATTGGAAAGAGCTGGGACCCAACTTCTCAGCAATTAAAAACGGTCCAAGCCATAAGTTTTGAAATTTCGTGTGCTCTCCCTTCCCCTCATGCAGTTTGTCCCATTTCAAGACAAGATCACCTACTTCGAAGTTTCTATCAGAGGCAGAGTTAGAATCGAACCATCTTTTGACCACTAGTTGATGTTGATCTAACTTACGTTTATCTTGGGCTCTTACCTCTTCTAGCTTCATCAAAGCGTTAATTCGGTTTTCCAAAGGGGGACAATCTTCTTATTGTATTTTCTGCGATAGCTGAAGTGAGGGAAAAAGAATGTGTGGTGGAAGAATTGCTTCTCTGCCATAAATGAGAAAAAAGGGGGAGTTACCTACAACAGTTTTTGGTGTTACCCTGTCAGCCCAAATCATGTTTAACAGTGCATTATGCCAATTTTTGTGATTCTCAGATACTGTTCTTTTGATAATTTTAATCATATTCTTATTTGTTGACTCTGCCAATCCATTGCCCTGGAGGTAATAGCTAGCAAAATACTTCAATTTAATTCCTTTTTATAAAGAAAACTTGTTCATCTCAAGAGACGAAAAATAAAAAGCGTTTTCGAATACTAAACAATCAGGGATACCAAAACGAGTAATAATATTCGAAATTAGAAAGGAAATTACCTGACTGGTACTCACAGTTCTTAATGCGGCAGCTTCAGACCACCTGGTGAAATAATCTGTGGCTGTTATGATAAACTTATGTTGCTGTGAGGATGGCGGATTGATTGGACCTATGATATCAAGGCCCCACGACTGAAAAGGAGAATCTACTGAAACAGGTTGCAAAGGAAAGGCTGGTTTCTGTAACCGCCCTGGTGCTTTCTGACAAATAATACACTTGCGACACAAGGCATGGGAATATCTAAAAAGTGTGGGCCAATAATAACTGACTCTCAAAACTTTATGGGCAGTGGTGTCACCACCAAAATGACCACCAGCTTCTCCCGCATGCAACTCTAGTAAGACTTTTTCTGCTTCGTCTTTTTCAAGACAGCGCATCGGTATGCCATCAAAATTTTAACGAAACAGAATACCATTAATCAAATGAAAGGAGGCTGACTTTAATATCAACGCTCTTCTTTTAGTGGGATCTAGGTGATGGGGGGCTGATCCATGTTCAAGAAAGAATTTTATATTGTCATACCAGGGACTGACAGGTTTTGTGCACAGCAGATTACATTTTGATCATACTGTCCTAGGTTTGACCTATCATTTTCTTCTTGTTGTCCCACTGCTGAATCAACAACTAACTTGCATAACCCTTGGCCTCTCACTATCTGAGCTGGGGTTATTTCTATGTCGTACTCCTGTAAAGAAGTAACCCAGTTCGCCCTCTTTTCACCTAGTTCTTTCTGCACCAACAGGTTTCTGACAGCTAGGTAAGGGACAATAATCTTTGTCTTGGATTTCAAAAGATAAGACCGGAAGTGTTTGACTACTTTGAAAATAGCGTAGGCTTGTTGAGCTACCACTGGGTAATTAAGTTCTGCGCCTTTGAAAGAAGAGCTCATAAAGGCAATGGGTACTTCATTGTTTTCGACGTTCTTTTGAGTTAGGACGGAGGTGTAGGAACGGTCAGAAGCAAAAGTGTAGAGCGTGAAGTCTTGGGAAAAGTTGGGGCTCATGAGAGAAGGAGCGTCTATTATGGCCTTTTTTATTGCATTAAAATCTTGGTTTTCTACGGGTCCCCAATGATATTGTGCGTCTTTCTTAATTAAATTATGTAAAGGTCTGACCATTTCAGAGAATTTGGGGACGAATCTCCTAACAAAGTTTATCTGGCCTAAGAAAGACTGCAGGGACTTTTTGGAAGTAGGAGGGGGGAGTTTTGAGATGACTTGAGTCCTTTCGGGGTCGATAATCATCCCTTTGCTTGACACAATAAATCCTAAGAGTTTACTTCGTTCTACTGTAAAGATGGATTTTTTAGGATTCAAGGAGATGCCATATTTACGACATCGTTGTAGAACAGCTCTTAAATGAGCTAGATGATCGGTTTTGTTTTTGGAAAAAAAAGTAACATCATCTAAGTAGACTACGACGGACTGGTTGATCAAGCCTCGGAAAGCAATGTCCATCGCTCTCTGGAAAGTGGCACTGGCATTAATCAATCCAAAGGGAATTTTTCGATAAGCGTAGGTGCCCCATGGAGTGCGGAAGGTAGTTTTAAGTTGGTCTGGAGGAGACATCAGGACTTGGTTGTACCCTGAGAAACCATCCAATAAAGATAGCCTCTCAGAACTAGATACCTATTGAAGGATCTGTTCCATTTGTGGAACAGGGTAGTTGTCTTTATCAGACGCTCTATTAAGGTTTTGAAAATCGACGCAAAGTTGAATTTCCCCGTTTTTCTTCCGGACAGGGACAAGGTTAGAAACCCATTGAGTGTGCCTAACAGGGAAAATTATCTTAGCATTCAGGAGTTTATTTAATTCTTTTTTAACAGTCGGTTCGAGCTTAGGGTGCATTTTTCTTAATTTCTGTTGAAAGGGTAAGGTTTGGGGTTTCATAGGAATGACGTGTTGTATGATGTTAGGGTCAAAAGTTTTAAGGTCATCATACGTCCACGCAAAAACATCTTTAAATTCTTTAAAAAATTTAATAAATGCAGCTTTTTCTTGTTCAAAACATCCTACCCCTAGATTAATGCACTGCGTATTGTCATTGGTTCCTAAGTTCACTTTTTCATATGATAACGAGGAACTATTGGTTTTACAGTTGACCGATTTTTTGAATTTATCTTGAAGATCATAAAATTTCTCTAATCTAACTATAGACTTAGGGATCGAATTTACCATGTCCGATGAAGATTCAGGAGTTCTCGGATCTGGTATTACCGTGAAGTCGCGCAAATTATCGTCGTGAGTGCATTCATCGATCATCGTGCCTTGAAAATTTTCTTCCATATGCAGGAAGCTAATAATCTGTTGATCGTCGTCGAAGACCCTCCAGCTGGTGATGTTTTCGGGAATGGATGGTCTGAACAATAGTTCGACGGAGAATGTGTCTGGGGACAAGCTTCTGCAGGAAAGAGTTTAGAAGCTACGTTAGCTAATAAATCAACTTCAGAATTATTCAATCTAGGAATAGAATTTATATTGAAAGCAGAAAATTTATTCATTAAATTCCATACCTCGGATTGGTAGCTTTTAAGATGTGGAGACAGGCAGTGGATAGAATCTCTTACCTGTCTAACTACGATTTTGGAGTCACCAAAGACGGTCAAATTTTGAACGTTCATATCTAAAGATTTTCTGAGACCCTGCAGTAAAGCCTCATATTATGTTGTGTTATTAGTACATTCAAATTCTAACCTACATGCAATCAATGTTTTGTTACATGAGGGATCAATAATAACGCAACTTGTACCAGCTCCTTCTTTGGACTTTGACCCATCAAAATAAAGAGACCAAATTTGATTTTTATCGGGTGCATGAGACCGTTGTGTAGAAGTTGCTGGCTGCACATATGCCACAATCTTGGACTGTTGTTCTGGGTTGGTGACAACTGAAGCCTCAACCATGAAATTGCCGAAAAAGGTATCCATCCCTTGTATCTCGGGTGAATCAACAGAGGGTGTAAATGGTTTGTTGGGATCATTCAAATCTGTGACCGTGAACTTAAGGTAGCGTTCACGATTTACCTTGATTTTGTTGGGCTTGTCGTTCTCTGGAAGCCACAGGTGAGACCAATCTGTCACGAAATAGCCGTGTAGCTGCTCCGACCAGTTCCTGCTTAAAAAAAGACCATACACTTCTGGAATATCCACAAAAATAATATCAATGACTTGATGAACTTTGGGGTTAGATGATAATCTTATAAGCACATTCCTTAATTCGCCTACAACTTTAACACTGGTTCGATCAAGTTGGATGATTTTTAGAGTGGATGGTTCAACTTCAGCGTTAATATTCTGACACACAGACCATGGCATCACATTGGATGACGCTCCTGAGTCTACCATACAATTGTGCATGTTTCTATTAAAGATTTCAAAAGTTAACAAAAATGGAGGTACATTTCTGCGAGTGTTAAGGGTGGTAGCTTGCGTTTTTTTACTCGCAGTTTCTAAAGCTACTTTATCTACATTATTTACAGGAAGGCCTCCTTTCTCTTGAGGATCAAGATTATTTTTAGTGGAAGTCTTCTGAGGAACTTTGTTCTGAAAAACCTTGTTTGGATTACCATTTTTGCCATTCTCTGCGATATTTTGTAACATTTTTTGTAGCAGAAATGGAAATTTCAATAATTCATAGACATAAATGTTAGCCCTTAACTTTTTAAGATATTCAACTAAATCATAATCTAAGTTGGGGTTCACATGACTCTGTTTAGTCTCAGCTAGTTTAGATTGCTTTGGGGGCAAAGTCGTAGTGATTTCAGAAGAAGGTTTGCTTGTTGTCTTACTCCTAGTATTATAGGGATGCACTGTCTCGAAGTTAGCTCGGAAGATGCTATTCGAGAAGTGTCCAAAAATGTTTGGAGAAGACTCTTCTTCTTGAAATGTCTCTTGTTCAACTACCTCCTTAGGAATCTCAGGAGGGATCAAGTTATCTTGGGCTTCTAGAATTGTTTGAAGGGTGAATTGAAGACTTTCTAGATTAAGGCCCTCAGTATTTGGATTAGGTCGGTTGGTGGGAAAAGGCTTCCTGAACCGGGGTTTATATAACCCTTTGTTCAAGGAAGCTTCTTCGGCCGTCCTTTTCAAATCTATAACTTGATTTGATAGTTTTTGAATGACTTTAGTTAAGTTTTCTAAATCAGAGCTTTCAGGTTGTGGTTTACTTTGAGCAGGTCTAGGGAGGATTTCGATCTTCTTTTTGGAAGATGAACTAGTTTCTGTTTCGTTGCTAGTAGCGTCTTTTAGACTGAGTATGTATTTTTCAATCTAGCTGGCCTCCTCAAAGTTCCTCTAACAATGTGGCTTTCTTAGATCGTTTAACCCAAATGGCTATACTTTGATGCAAGGATTTAGTATAGTATGCTATGATAAGATTCTCGGCAGGCATGGAATTCGCAGGGATTCGGTTCTTAAGTGTTAAGAATCTTTGATTAAAGTCTTTAACTTTCTCTTTTGGGTTCATTCTTAAGTTAGAAAGGTCCATGACTAGGACTTCTGGAGGCTTACCGTCTCCAAAATTTTCCAAAAAGCAGGATTCAAACCTTTCCCAAGACACGATGGTATGGGGTTGTTGGGCAAAGTACCATGTAGATGCATTGCCCTCGAAAGTATATGGGAACAACCTATAGACTACGTATTTGTGCTTGACATTGCGGAGTCTAATGGCTAACATAAAAATTTTAATGTGATCTTCATCGATCTGTTTAGAGTCAAGGTCAAACTTGGGAAGCCACTTCTCCAGATGTTTGGGTAAGGGATGTTGATCTCCAGGTACGGCTACCGCATCCTGGTTGAGCCAAGGTCTAGCAGGATTGTTCTGGTTGGCCATTGGTGTAGTCGATGTGGAAGGCTGTGAAGGGGAATTGCCTTCGTCAGGTGAGTCTTCTCTCAAAGAAGAAGGAGATGAGGGAGGTGGTGAGGGAGGTATTCCAGATCCCCCTGCAGCAGGAGTGAGGATTGGATCTGTAGGGTTCACAGTGAGGTTAGTGCCTCTGAGTTGTTCTCTGATATTAGAGAAATCTAAAGGTTGGTCCAAAGGTCGATTTTGTTGCCTCAAACGGGCTAAGGCACTATGTGTTCTTATAAGAGATTGGTGGACAATCTCTTGTATGTCACCACCTGTAGGATTTGGGGTTGTTGGCTCGACTGTGATCCGTGGATCGTCGTTTGATGTGGTTGTTGTTTGAGGGGGGGTTTTATCATTCGAATGACTTCTTGTCACTATAGGTGAGTGATTAGGTGGTGGAGGAGTCTTACGACCGCCTCGTGCCATCAATAAATTTCAGGCCCTCCTTCTAGCGCCATTTGTTGACGGACGAAATTGACCGTCCATCAACTGGAAGAGTGGATCTGGTCTGGGGTTGTCTAAATAACCCAAGCCATTTGGGATAACCCACCCTGATGGGTTTAGTGGCTCCGTTGGCCGATCTAAGTCCTAGAAAAAACAAATGAAAAACTACACTAAGAAACTAATCTAAATTAAAACAATAATTAAAACAAACTAATAAACAAATCTAAACTACATATACACGATCTATTACCTAAATCATACAATTATAATTCTATAAAAGTAAATGTTTAATTATCAACATAATCATCTTTAATTACAAATATACAATATTTACAAATTACAGATTTAAATTAAAACCTGCAAAAAAAATCATTTGTAATCTGTCCTAAGATAGCGAAACTATTGTTTTTTTTTTATAATTTTATAAAAAGAAATAGAATAAAAACTATCTAATCTAAGCAACTAAAATAATAACTCTAACTATGAATCTAAACTAATATATTTATCTAAACTACTTAAATAACACTAATAAGCTAACAATTAAATGACAAATAGCAAACTGACCTGAAGTAACGCTTAAGGTTAGTCCCGTATCCAATAGTCGATTTAGCTGTTCGGTGGGAGGAAACCAGCACCAGATTCTCCACGAGCTTCTTGTAAATGGAAAGCAGTTGTGCTCTTCAAATATAAATGACAGGACAAACAAGACATAAAAAATTACAGCAATCTTATAATTTACAAATCATCGCATTTAGATAAATCTGTGTGCAAAGATTTGTACAAAATGATTCATTTAACGAAAAAGGTAAACCTGTAATTCATTAAGCTGAAACAAAATAATTGTTGTACTTTTAAAATAGGAGAGATCAGACATAGATAACACATAAACCAAGTCACATCAACCTGCAATAATTATGATAGCTAAAGTAGTCTATAATTAATTGCAAACTGATATGAATAAAACTTGAAACAAAAGTTTGATATATTGAAAGCTAAAGTTGTTACAAGACATCAACTTTCATCCCAGTCTGTATCATAAATCCATAGTCTAGTTCCCCCAACAGTGATGATGATGGGTTCATTACAAAAAATGACAAGTATTTAAAGACCTCCCACAGGGTAAAACATCCCTGTGGGAATTATCAAAACAGTTTACAAAAATCTGGGGATAATATCCCTAGTCTCTATTTTAGACTCAAGCTAAAAACCTAAAACAAAAACTACATCACACAAGTATCTCCTAAACTGCCACAGCATACCCAATTGATCATTGTAATTCATATGCACCTGAAAGAGGACAAAAATAGACAAGTTAAGAGGATATTTTATTGATAAAATTGACAAAAATCTAATTTTTAAGACTAGCTACAGAATCTTTCAATTCTGTAGCTGGTCTAATTTGAGCACAAAATCATTTTAAAATCAATTCAAAACTTAAAGAATTATATTCAAACTATTAAACAAATATTTAATTGCTAATTGGAAACCAAACGAATCATTCAAATCAAAACTTCTATGCTAATTTGAAACAAAAGAAATCGTGGTCAACCGAAAGGTAACAGAAATGCATGCACTCTGTTCAACATTTGTTATCACCAATTTAGGGTAAACAGAATTGCTTAGATAGTTTGAAAGTAATGAAATCATTTTCATGAACCCATTTCAACCGACACACACTGTAACCGGTTAAACAAATCATTCATGCAATAGTTTATGTCACCTCAGCCATTAACAAAATCCTTTTTCGAATCAAAACAAAATCGTTTAAATCCAAACTAACTTTGGATCCATTGTATTATGCAAGAGACTATGCTAATCGAGGCACGTAGCATTGTTTGCGAAACAAATCAAACAGGAACGAATTGAACCGTTTTAAGATCGACATAATCGTTATGCAAAATCAAAACATAGACATGTTGGAATTTAGCAAACAAATCTTGTGTGCAGGTGAAATACAATCATAATCCAAAACGAAAATATTGATTCAATCCAAAACAGAATCGTTCCTGGTAAATCAAAGTCAACAGGATCGTTTAGAAACAAACAGAACTTAATCGAAATCAAACCCAATCGAAAAACAAATCAATCATTTATACTAAACTGAGAATAATAAAATCTCATTAACTAAATCATAGCCGTATCCAAGTTTAGCAAACAAATTTCCCACTCATGATTCATAACGAAATTGATTTGGTAAAATAAAAATAACAAAATCATTTTGAATCAAAACAAACAGAGCTATAGAAAGCAAATCCAATCGGATATATTAATCCAAACAAACTCACAAAGTGAAATTAATATTGAAATTCATACCTAAGCAGTAAGAAAAGGCTTCGATCATGACAACTTGGAATTGACAAAGGCTGTTTCCGCTTCGACGTTCCTGAAGACAATTGAACCGGTGTTTTTTTGTTTCTTTTCACTGGCTTGAAGTCTATCTCTTTCTTTTGACATCACTGTAACTTGCTCCTCTAACGATTTGATCTTTGATTTCAACAAGGGAACGTCGGTGTAATAACGCTCTAGCCAAGCATTACATTGGACACATGATGGTTGCTCGGGCTTTGATATCACAGGCGAGGATTTTTTTAAGTCACCAGGGGTTTCATTGTGCAGCTTGATTCCCAGATAGTTTGGGTCATTTTTAAGGCACGGGGATAAGTTAGAGACATAGTCATAGGGTTCTTTAGAGCATAGGCCATGGGAATAGGGGTACTCTTTATCTAGGAAATGCTCGATATCGGAGTCCGAGTCCTCGCTCAGCACTATAGTATTTTGGTCGATGTTCTGTTTAGGTTTGTTCCGGGCAAGTCTTGATATCAATCGAGCATTTTTCTTCCCCTTTCTGTCGACAGTAGTATCACTGTTGTCTTTCTTCCTCCCAGGTCTTTTGACGACCTTAATATCATCCTTAGCGCACAGGTTAACCAAGGCATCAGGTAGGTCCAAGTTGGGGAAAAATGAGGGTTTGACAGGGGGTAGAAGGATATGCAGTGGCACGGCTAGTCCAGCCAAAGTCTCACTGACCACAGCCTTGTCGATTTGAGCAGACTCTGGATTACTAAAGCTATTTCTAGATAGAAAGGCTTGCCAATTATCGCCACTAAGGTTTAAATGGTGGACGATAATGAGTCTAATCAATCCGTGATGGAAAAGGTTGCTATCAGCCTTTTCGCGCTTGAGTCTCTTAGACATTTTGTAAAGACTACGCAAGAAGTAATGTGGTATGTTCAAAGGATATCCCATGAAATTCATCAATAACCGGAGGTGATACAGAAATACCAAGCCATACCGACCTTCACAGGTCACAAACTGTTTAACAATTACCAAAAGATTGTGCCACCTGGGTTTGAGAGTAGAAATAGGCATACCTTTATCACAGGAAACAATCTTCCTTGAAGTGAATAGTAATGGCCATGGCACCTCATATACTTTGGAATTTTTAAACCATCTTTTCCCTATAGCTGGAAGTCCTGTAGCCGAGCTTAAGAATTACTCATTGAGCTCGAGCTATATGTCTCCGACTTTATCCCTGCACCCGTCAAAGGTGAGGGCAAATTTTTGGGCAACTGAAAGGTTGAAACCCTTGAACCTCTGTATAAACACCAGCCATCCACTATTTTCTAAATCCTTACGGGCATTATCAAATAGCAACAGAGTTTGGCTACCGTTCGGCTCTATACGCACCACAGGTGCCATGGACGGAGGCACACAATGAGCTGGGAGAACAGGCAAGGGTTCGAACAGAGTATACGCAGGGTCGATATGCTCACAGGCTTACCCGAAAACTAACAGAGGTGACCCGGGATAGGGGGAAATAATTAATGACCGAATGTGCGAAGGTGGTGGAGCTATATCAGCCCGTGCAAAACAGTCATTTCCCACAGTACAACCGACGACGCATATAATGATTCAAATCACTATTGTATATGTTAAAAACCATGCCATTTAATCAATTAATAAAATCTATGGTAAGTCAACCAAACATTTGCACGAGCAATAGGTTTAGCATAGTTTTAAAACCAAAATAATGATTTGAAATCAACACCAAGGGTTCAATCATATGAAACATGTGTTGTATGAAATGATTTATACCAAAGGTTTAACCACAACGCCAATGTGTTTTCATGAAACCAATTGTGTCAAAGAAATCGATGAAAGACTATAGAACATCAAAACCACCAATGTATCAAAAACTCGATCATAAGAATATCATCACAGTCTTGTAAAAATGAAGTCATATTAAAAATTAAAGAATGCCAAATGAGTAAAGATCTTGGAGTCTTGCCAAC
Organism: Picea engelmannii; assembly: GCA_009831015.1. Taxonomy (NCBI): domain Eukaryota; kingdom Viridiplantae; phylum Streptophyta; class Pinopsida; order Pinales; family Pinaceae; genus Picea; species Picea engelmannii. Next base: position 597,832 of record ML787860.1, on the reverse strand, counting down.
TGTGCGACTATAATTAAATTGGAAACGCAATGAATGCATAGACAAGAGTAATCATAACAATCCAGTGACGATTTTAATGTGACTTCGAAATTAAAGTTTTCATGCTTGCAGTCGTGAAAACGAGAACAAAGGTAAGTGTGCAAATGCACGAAATAATAGTGTCGTTTTTATTCAAAGATTGCGACTAAAATCAAGGGTTGAAAAACACTGGTGTAGGCAGCTTATAAGGACAGTATAAAAATGTGAATTGGCTGCCAACAAGCTGTCAAATCCTCATTCAACTACTATGAAATTGTGTCATGCAAGTTGGCTAAAGCATGTTTTCATAACCAGTATGGATACCTCTAACAACTATAATTGGGTCATTGACATTGGTATGAGGAAAATGAAGTGTCATTAGAAATTTCTCAAAGTCAAATACAACATGGAAACTTTGTTTTTGTTATTAGTTCCCATTCACAACATTTTTTAAACCATGAATATCTGCCACCAAACTACTACCCTAAAACTAGTCTCAATCTTCTAAAATCTCATTCTTAATAACTCGGGGTCAAAACTAGGCTCCATTTTATATTTGGACAAAATCCATAACAACATTTGATCAAGAATTCGCAACTATGAAATTTGGGCACATGAGACATGTGAAACTTTCACCATTTATAGACCAGAGATATGAACGTGGAATTACAAAAATAAGGTTTGTTGGAAAAAATATCCCAAGACTTACAAGGTACAACCAATGATTTTTATGAAAAGTAGATAGAATTCATCTCATATTTTGTGAAAGCTCCAACTCATGTGGAACTCACCTAGTAACCAATGAGAGGGCCCACCATTAAATATTTTGCAAATTGAATCTGCATCGCATGAAATTTGAAGTAATAATTCTTGAAACAAGGATTACTAATATGGGAGAGATTTAGAACTTGAAAATAATCCTAGGATAGCCTCCCCTAAGGCCAAAACAAAGTGAGCCCCAAACAAGCCAAACAATGTAGGGTTGATCCTAATTGCATGTTGATAGGATATTGTTGGGCACTATGACCTTAATGGATTCCATGAAGGTGTCTCATAGGTGATAGTAATCAAGGGAACACTATAAGTTTGAAAATCATTTAGCCTTGATAACCCAAAATAGATGAGTGAGGCCTTAATCAATCTGAAACTCAAACATTGTAACCACCTTGTATTGAGATTAAGTGAACTAAGGTTGACCATTGATACTCTTCTAATGCCTAATAAATCACTGTGAACTTGGAATAACCATTGAATCTAATATTTTGATACTCTTTAATGAAGAAGGAGCTACAATGATGATGACTCCTGCCAACTTATTTGATTGTAACAAATTGCTCAGTGTCATATCATCTCTGATTCACACCAAATTAGTTCAACGTGAGTTGTCTTCACAAATAACATTAACAACTAGGTGCTTTCCTCCTTCACATGTCCTTGTCCAAAAGGACTTTTTTCTACATAACCCTTCTCCTCAACTAAGTTCATAGTATCTTACTCGACAAACCTTATTTCCTCCTGACCAACAGGGATTACTACCTCGAAATATTATAGTCTAATTAATCTCATTGTCTCCCCAACCTCCCTGTGGAACTCAATCAACAATGATTCCAATTTGTTACTAGCCTATGAGAATGTAACATTTCTACCAACACCACTAATTCTAACAAAATGTTCACTTGCACTCTATATTTCTTCCAAAATTTGGACTATGCATCCATGAACCAACCCAACCTTCAATTTCCTCTTCTTTGGGAAACAAACCAACTGCTCTTCTACTTTCTCATGTAGTCTAAGAACTATATCTCTACTTATGACTTAATTCGACAAGATCGTCATTTGATGTTTTTCTACTACTCCACAAGACTCTCTACCACTTCTAGATGGTTTTCCATCATTCTTCTACTGCAAATGTATGAACATGAAATTCCCATCCTCTATTCTCATTTTTCTCCAAACATACTCTATCTCATGAAGTCACTTGACACTTTACTCCTTTTATAATTATCATCATCAAAATAATATCTATGTGATCATTAATTATACAATAAAACATGACAACACTTATACTTCTTACCAACATTTTTTGTAATAATAATGCTCCCACCATCAGCCATATCACTGCATGTTCTTCAATCTTACATTGTTCTTTGAACTAGAAAATTTCATGGATCATAATCACAAGATCTTCCTCAACTCTTATGGTCTCAACACTCTTCATCTCATGGTATGCATGACCTACTCCATTTGTAATACTCTATTTTTCATTGAAATCACCATCCCAATATACAAGGTCTTCAAGGACACTACTTCAACACTCTTACAATTTGCATCATTCTTCCATGTACCTACAATATCTTCCTTCTTCGACATAACATCAAATGTATCCTCACCATACTTACCATCCATGAATGGTTGACTTCTCTTATGCATCATGCAAATTCTCTCCAATTCTAATTGATCTATGAAACCATCATCATCAAACTTTGCCTCTGCTAACACATTCTTCATGACCCGCTCTTCACATCCTCTCACATCAACCATCTCAATATTTGAAAAGGATTATTTATCAACTTCCTGGTATTCCAGTCACAAACCCTTTTTTGTATCGAACAAATAATTATGCTTCATGTCTTCTTCTCATCAATAAATTTATCTCAACTTTTAAAGTTACCTATGCAACTTCTCTTGATACACACACAACCCTTATACAACATTTATTTTTTATGGACAATTGCAACACATTTAATCTTATGCACTTTATTCTCACTTTCAAAGGCTTCTAGAAATACATCCCTTATGAAGATTGCAATCAAATTCTCTAACATGCTCAACTAACAACAACTTATCATGACTTGTTTTCAATACTAATTGCACCAACAAATTCATGATCATTTTCATATTGCAACCAAAATTGAGCATACCTTCAACTAACATGGTCGATCTTCCATGCTTACCACATACTCTATCCATTTACAACTAACAATCTTCAAGGATTATGGAATCGTCATTTTTTCAAAGGCCATCTTCATTGTCTGAGATTCTTTATTATGTTGATTTTCTTCATACTATTATATGTCTTCACTCCTTGTCTTCCATCCTTTAGGAGTCAATCTTCTATCAAACCCAAGCAGGCTCTACAAATTCTATTGTCTATATTCCATATTCTAGCATGGGAAAAGGGGTGTTCCTTTCTTCTTTATCTTCACTAATCCATGATCAACATTAAACTTCTTCTACATTTCTATGTGTATCATTCCACACTTCCACTACTAGATCTACAAGCATGACACAAAATAGGTCAAGGGAAAACTAAAGTTTATTTTACACTATCTTCCAACATCTACTTCTATAGTTTTTGCAATATTTTATCTTTCTAATTGAATTCTCTTCAGTAATAATATCATCTTTAATAGAGACACATAAACCTAAGTTGTGTTTCCTTCTTTTTTTTTATTCTCATGTAGCAATGCATCACTTGCAAAATCTGAAGTACATTACAAGGACAGTTGCTAAAGAACTTATTAATGGAAGTTGGATGAAGGTGTACTATGGCCCACAAGGGTCATTCGTCACTTAGCTCCCTTTCTCTGCCCTAAATTTTGGTAGAGTAGGGTTAGCGTAGGATGTATAGTAGGTAGAAGAATAGATATTTACCATAATTTTCCTTTTTGGCAGCACAATATACTCTCCATTCACACAACCAGATTAGATGGATTGATAGTTTTGTAGATTCCCAAGATTTTCAATTCAGGTCAAAGTTATTGCAAACATCCAAAGTACTGGCTCTAGCAAGGGATTCACATGGGACTGAGCTCGGCTAATTGTCACTACATTACATTGAAGGGTCAAGAAATATGATTCAGACAGATCACCCATAGACTTGGCACGTAAGAAGAGATGACGCCACCTTCCCATAAGCGCATCACTAGTAAAAAGGATTTGAACCATTATCTCTTCATCTATGGGGTTTTGGTGGAACTCTATACTTATTCCTTGATTATTCTCCTTCATCGGTTCTTTGCCTCATTCTGGTTGACCCCTCTGACCATTTTTAACCCTATATATATATATATATATATATATATCCACTTCCACCCATGCAGTCATTGGTGAAATTCTCCACATCCCATGGTCTATCGCCCCTGCCCCTCGCCTATATCCCCGACTTCTCACAACCCACTATTAGCTTTCCACTTTCCACTAATATTACCATCACTCGGTTCAGGTCCCCTCTCATGGCCCACCTTCACAGACATTTCAAGACATGTGATTTCTAGTTCAGTCAGACAGCCCGAGAACCCACAACCTAGTTTTCACACAGATTGACATTTCATCCTCAATTGCTAGGAAAAGGTCCCACCCTCTTATTCTCCAATAAGAAATTTCATCAGTCTTTACAGTTCCTTGAACTGTGCTTCAAATCAGGGCAGTCTTCTATCTCTCTAAGCCAGAAGTTGGTTTGTCCATCGCCATGGATAATCACCTTTGATGAAGGAAAGAGCCCAAGGTTGCGGGATCTCCGTTCCACCAATCTAGGAGGTCCTCATATTCTATATTATATAGACATAACAAAAAGACAATCAAAGGATGATTCTCTCTTTTGATGTAACTCTTTCACAAGATCTACTTCTTGTAGGTCCACGAGTAACTGGGTGAAGTTATAGCAACTTCACTTTGGTTCAGTTCGGAGTTCGGTGTCTGGGTAATGTGCTTTAAACAAATCCCCCATTCATCACCACATACACCAATAAAGGGGAAGAGTCAAGCATCTAGCCAAATGAGCTTCACAACCATTTCTTACCTTGGGTCCTACTCAACTCATTTCAAGACCTATGTCGGGTTGCAACTATAGCCTGGAAAGATGATTTTCTCTTACTCAAACCCAGTTGCAATAACAACTTAGTTTGATGTTCGGGTATGTCAATGATGATGATTTTCTCTTACTCAAGATAGTCGCAACAATCTTCTCATGAGCTTGCTGGCTTGAGAATGAGCGAAGTAATAATGGTGGGGGCCTATTGGCACCCAAATGTTTGGGTAAATATTGTGCGTGTGAAAAAATGAATTTTTGTGCACTCATTTAAGTTTTGTGTGTGCCCAAGAAGATATGCGAGGAGTGACAAAAAGTGCATGCCTAATCAATTTTTGACGAGTTTTTTTAATGCACACAAAGTCCAATTTTACCAATGCACGTCGAAAATCAAAAAGATGCATGCCATAATCAAGAAAGGAATCTTTGGAAAATCTCCCTGAATGATTACTACCAGCGGCATAAGGGAATGTGGAGCGTACAAAAGTTGAGTTGTCAAGGTAGTTAATATTGCTCTGATTACAGAAAGGCTATGCAGAATGCAGGCAGGTGCTAGAAGCATGTGGGACTGCTAATCAATAGAATGAGTGGAGCAGAACTGAAAGAGACAGATCTTTAGAGTCGAGAAGGATATAAAATGAATCAAGGATGAAAAATAAAGGGTTGATGATTCATTGAGTTATTTTTGGTTGCTCATTGTTCAAGATATCACTTTGAGCCTCTGTGGTATTGTAATGTATCTAGATGTAAGTCTGAGTCTGCCATATGTCAAAGGTCTGGAAGGTTGCGCAAGGCACAATGTATTGTAAATATGGGGAATTATCTGAGGGGATATGAGCCTTTGTTGTTGTCGATATGTGATTTGATTAATATATGCATGTGAGTGATGAAATGGGGATGATAACAAAGTTGCACATATTTTGAGCCTATAAGGTGTCAATTATGTGTCTGAATGGATGTGTTGTTTTCGTGATGTATTGTTGTTTGTTAAGTAAGTTGCAATGAATTATATGAATGTCAACCTGGATGGATTTCTGTGTGTTTATCCCTTCATCCCCGACACAAGACCAGATGGTATTTGTGATCCTCATAGTGTCTCAGGTGAGACCGTCTTCATCCTTTGTTGAGGATTGATATGTTGATGCTTTGGGGTTTTTGTTGATCAATTCTAGACAACCCTGGGTCTTAACCCCCCAGCGTTAAGAAGGACGCACGCAAGAATGAAACAACCCAACAGTTATCCCCTTATGCAGCTAACCAATGATGGTTGAGATAGTAACCCCATGAATCCTCCCTCCGGCATAGCTCATTTTCCTGATAACCATATTCCTCCAACTCCTTCTCTGCAATCAATACCACACATTGCATCTATTACCTCCATGGCCCAATCAGCTTCTAGAAATTACAATGATTCGATCTTTGAGTATATTCTAAGAGAATTGTTGGTATAGTGCAGTAGATGGAAGAGCATTCAATGATTTCGTTATATTAACATCATCATCCTGAATATTTTCTTTACCATACACAAAGTAACCTTGCATGTGATCTAGAATTTTGCATCTAGAGGAAATTACAACGAATGAAGAAAACAAGAACAAATATGAGAGAAAATAATGGGAAGTACTTCCAACACACCACTACTTTTATATGAAGACAACACATACAAGGGGCCTTCCTGGATATGTTGTCGATAAAACTCAAAACTTAAAAGAGCTTCACTGCATAAAAGAACTCATAACTTCATTTAATTGATTTCAAAACAGATATAGCAATTACAATATGTTTGAAGGTTCATAACCATATTCTCCCTTTTCTAATCTATCCCTATATTGTTCTTTGAATATTATTTATACAAAATAATAAATAATTTTTTCCCAAATTCTATAATTAATCCATTGGATCCAAGTTGGGTTTTACATATTAAGAAAATTGTAAATCGACCACTATAGGAAAATCTAGGAAGTTTTGTTTTAAAGATCCACTCGTAGAGACCGCATCATGCACTTTTTCAGAATTATGTTACAAGTGTCACCTAAATTTCCCTATTCTGCACAAAACCCATGTCTTGGAAGTTTCTTATTCACCCACATCGCTCCACAAATTTCCTTTGAGTATCACTTCCTGAAAACTTTGTTTTTCAGAACTCAATACAAAAACAAATGGCTTAGATCTTTATTATAACATTGGACATGGTTGTTCCTTGATATTCTAGATTGGTTCCTTTATCCTCTAACAATATGATCCTCACTCCTTGATTTCAGCATCGAATCCCAATTCTATGAGTGAATTGTGTATTTCCTTAAATAACAAATTGATGGTAACCCTACAAATTTCCTGTAATAACTTCCTGTTGGTAACTCGGTGAATTTCCTGTAATAACTGCCTGCCGAATTTGACTATCATTGACCATTGGGTTCCAACTTATTTGAAGGAGGTGAAATAGAAATTTCACCATCCTTTATCATTGATGAATCATCTCCAAGTTGAATCTTGTCATTTGAACTAGCATAGGTACCCAAACCTTCAATTCCTGTAATTACTCATGAAACAGAGTTATTCCTATAATAGATGAATTCAAGTAGTTTTGGTGAATAAATGACTTTTAATACTATTCACAAGCCAAAACTAATAGTTTCATAAAAAAAATAACAACTTATTGCCTCATTTATGCTAATTGTACCATTATTCAAGTGAAAGTAGATAGAAAGAGGTGTTTTAGATCAAAAATAGAGGTGAATGGGTTAGGTAAAAAGGGTCAAAACTGGTACCCAACACCATGTACCACCTTGCTTCCCAATGTTGGAAAAATATCATAAAACACATCATACTCTGTTCTGCGAATTTTGTAAGTCCATGGGACATGATGTCAATAAATGTCAGTCACTTTAGCTGATGCAAGACCAAACCCACCATGTATTCTAGGTGCAAGAAGAATAGAGTGGTGATCATGGTGGTGATGAGAACGGTGTTTATCAAGGAGGCCTCAAAGGAAGCTATGGACGCAGTTACGGATGAGGATATGGAGGAGGGGGAGGAAAAGCCCCCACTTGATTTAATTATGGATAAATCGACCATGTGTCGAGGTTCTGTACCAAGTTTCACACACTTTGTGGGTATCGTTACAGCACTGAGCATGTCACAGAAGACTATCTCAACTTCCTGAATAAATGGGAAGAAAAGAGGCTTGCACTCATGAAGAATTACAACGTGTGATGCAGAGGTCATTGGAGGAAGCTCACGTGCACGAAGAAATACAACACATGACACAAAGGTCATTGGAATAAGAATGCATATAGGAAGAGCTATGACACATTGATAAAAGAGTGATTGAGGAACAACGACTTAAGGAGTTGAAGCCTGCGACATGGGAAGAAGCATTGCATGAATTGGGTCACAAGACAGACACCACAGACCACGTAAGTACTTTCTTGCATCGTTGTCTAAGACTGTTAAATGGTCATGATGCTCTGAGAAAGTTGACACATATGTTAGTTTCCTACATGGGGGAACAAGGGATAGATAAAACTATATCATTCCCCCTACCAGAAAGGGATCTGTGTTAGGTCAGCAAGAAAAAGTGCACAGGCATAGAATTCAAAATAATAGTTGAACTTAGGAGTTATGAAATGGATGGAGTCATGTTGGATATGGGTTGCAATGTGAATATTTTGTCGAAGAAGTCCTGGGAGTTTATGGGTAGACCAAGTTTGGTCTGGTCGTCCATCCAGATGTGGTTGGAAAATCAATACAGGATCTACCCTATAGGTCGATTGGAGCAAATGGAAGTGAATATAGAAAGCGTGAAGATGAAATTTGACTTTGAAGTCATAGAGATTATGGATGACTCTGATCCCTACCCTACACTACTTGGAATTGATTGGGCCTTCGACAACAATGTGATGTTGAATTTGAAGAAGAGGTAGATGTCATTTGAAATGGACACTCTACACATGATCGCACCTATAGATCCCAATGAAGGGGATAGATACAATGATATGGATGATTAGGATGTGCAAAGCTCAGTTATTGAGAACATCTACAAGACCACTTGGCGCAGGGAAGATTATATCAATCCAACCGTCGATGGAGAGTTGGGTTGGTGAAGCATGAAATCCTATGATATTGATTTCGAAGATTCCATGGAAAGGTGGTAGAACAAGTTCTACTAGGTCTCTACTCACAGATGTGCAAGGATAACTAAAGAAGTGTAATGGATAAGATCTAAGTTATGCAATTCCCCATGATTTGATGGAACAGAGTGAGTAGAGGAATTCCTATTGTATATGGAGAAGACTCTCCCAGCAGAATGGAGGATCCAAGCCATGGATATTGTGGATTGGGGGACAGCTACGCAATGGTGGGCGACACATCGCTCGAATATTAAGGACTAGGCACAAGTGACCGAGTTGATAAAATTCAGGTTCCATCCCATCTCGAACTTCGAACTAGCCAATCATTACAAAGGTATTGAAGATCCCCAAGAGAACATTTCTTTTTGTGAATGGCACTAGACTTCCAAGAATATTCCTTGAACACAATGGTTCCATTTGTTCGTTCATACTGTGGATATGGTTCCCAAGAGATGGTATATTCGGGAGGATCTCAAAGGGAGGAACTCTTCAGAATTAAGAAATTTATATTTGATCCTCAACCAAAGAACACCACCCCAAAGTTGGTTTTCTCGTCGCCATGAATAATCACCTTTGCTGAAGGAAAGAGCCCAAGGCTATGGGATTTTCGTTCCACCAATCTAGGAGGTCTGCATATTCTATATTATATAGCTAGAAAAAAAAATACAAGAAAAGGATGATGCTCTCTCTTGATGTAACTCTTTCACAGGATCTACTTCTTGTAGGTCCACGAGTAACTGGGTGAAGTTCTAGCAACTTCACTTTGGTTCAGTTCAGATTTTGGTGTCTCTATAATGTGCTTTAAACAGATCCCCCATTAATCACCACATACACCAATAAAGGGGAAGAGTCGAGCATCTAGCCAAATGAAGTTCACAACCATTGCTTACCTTGGGGCCTACTCGACTCATTCCAAGACTTATGTTGGGTTTCAAGTACATCTTGGACATATGATTTTCTCTTACTCAAACCTGGTTGCAATCACAACTTGGTTTGATTTTTGGGTCTGCCAATGATGATGATTTACTCTTACTCAAGGCAGTCACAACAGTATTCTCATGAGGTTGTTGGCTCGGGAATGAGTGAAGTAATAGTGGTGGGGGCCTATTGGCACCCAAAGTTTTGGGTAAACATCATGTGCATGCACAAACAAAGTTGTGGGCACTCATTTTAGTTTTTCATGTGCCCAAGAAAATATGCGAGGAGTGACAAGAAGCGTGTGCCTAATCAATTTTTTACGAGTTTTGTTAATGAGCACAAAGTCCAATTTTTCCAATGCACGACAGAAATAAAAAAGACGCATGTCGAAATCAAGAAAGGAATATTTGAAAATATCCCCGAATGATTACTGCCAGCGGCATCGGGGAATGTGGAGCATAGAAAAGATGAGTTGTCAAGGTATTTAAGATTTCTCTGATTACAAAAAGGATATGTGGAATGCAGGTAGGTGCCAAAAGTGTGTGGGACTGTTATTCAATAGAATGAGTGGAGTAGAATTGAAAGGGATAGAGCTCTAGAGTCGAGAATGATATTAAATGAATCAAGGACAACAAATAAAGGGTTTTTGATTCATTGAGTTACTATTGGTTGTTCATTGTTCAAGAGCGCGTTTTGAGCCTCTGTAGTATTGTAATGTCTCTAAATTTAAGTCTAAGTCTATCATATGTCAAAGGTCTGGAAGGATGTGCAGGGCACAATGTATTGTACATATGGGGAATTATCTGAGGGAATATGAGCCTTTATTTTTGTTGATATGTGATTTGATTAATGTATGCATGTGACTGATGAAATGTGGATGATAATAAAGTTGCATGTGTTTTGAGCCTATGAGGTGTCAATTATGTGTCTGAATGAATGTGTTGTTTTCGTGATGTATTGTTATCTATTAAGTAAGTTGCAATGAATTATATGAATTTCAAACCAAATGGATTTATGTGTGTTTATCCCTTCATCCCCGACACAAGAACAGATCGTATTTGTCATCCTCATAGTGTCTCAGGTGAGACCTTATTCATCCTTGGATAAGGATTGATATGTTGATGCTTTGGGGTTTTTGTTGGTCAATTCTAGACAAACCCTGGGTCTTAACCCCCCAACGTTAAGAAGTATGCACACTAGCATGAAACGACCCAGCAGTTATCCCCCTGTGATGGTTGGGAAAGTAACCCCATGAATCCTCCCTATGTCATAGCTCATTGTCCTAATAACCATATTCCTCCAACTCCTTCTCTGCAATCAATACCATGGGTTGCATATGTTACCTCCATGGCCCAATTAGCTCCTAGAAATTACAAAGTGTTGCGTAATGAACCCCAAATTGAAATAGCAAAGCAACCTGCCAACTCACTTAGCTTAGAGACATCTCAATCCTCATCCATACATTCCAAACAACCTTCATCCAAAGAATACAATGTTAAGAGAGAGAGAGATCAACTTCATTGACATGCACCCTAAGATAGTAAAGCTAGAATTGAAAAAGTCTTATTATGAATATTTTCTCAATCTGAGGCCAGATTTGTCGCAAGGAAGTAAGGAAAGAGGGGAGTTATTTAAAAATAAATACACTTATTTATTTTAATTTTTATTATGACACTGCCACTTAGACACTTGATACACATTTGAGATGGATAGCAAACATATGATATTATTTTAAGAACTTTAAATATCATGCCATTTTGATATTTTTGGGAGATACAAGTTTGTTGATTTGATATGTTTTTGAATGGGCCACTTATTTTGATGTATTTCATGATGTTGATATATTCTCAGTATTTAATCATAATTTGGAGTTACAAGGGAAATGTTGGAAATAAAGGAACAAATACCTAGTGGGACCCCACCTATTATTTAGTATTCATTACTCTTATTATAAATGAAGTTGTCTTCTCCTAAACAAAGTTATTTAACTTTTCTAAACAAAAGGTAGATGAACTACTTGAACTAGTTTATGAAGATATAAAAGGAAATAAAGACAGAGAAGAAATGAGAAAATAGAGAATTAAAACTTCGGATAAGGTTTGCTCTAACCTCAAGTGAGATTATTATATGTTCATTCATTCCATTCTTAGTTTCTTTATAGTTGATTTATCTTGTAGATAGTAGGGTTATTCTGAATGTGGAGAAGAAAGGACTAGGAAACCTTGACTTTTGACATGCTCCAAGGTCATTCATTCTCTTAAATGTCTATTTAGTTTTAGTTGTAAGTTCTAAATTTATTTCAGTACTTATTAATGTTAGTTTTGCATAGTCAAAACAATGATGGACTTGTAGCTTGGACTGATCTAATTCAATTTTTTGTTCTAGTATTCATATTTTTGACATCGGTTGTCTATGTATGAGTCAAATAACATCTTGGAATTATAAGTGTAATTTTGGTCCAAACCCTCACAAGGGGTTTGAAAATATAAACTCAATTGTAACTAAGATTGAGACTAATAAATTTATTTGTTGATTTCTTCTCATTTATGAAACTTGTTGTATATTGATTTTCATAATTATGCTTTCTTTCATTTGCT
>ML787860.1:543319-565240 GCA_009831015.1 Picea engelmannii | reverse complement strand
TTCACCTCTTCAAAGAGGCGATAAAGGTGAATGTTCAAGGTATAATTCTGCTTATCATTCAGTTGCATTTGATTATGTTAAGCATGATAAATTTGGAAGAAAGAATCCTTGTACATATTGTGGTTTGTATAACCATCATGTTTGAAAATGTTGGAAAAGATTGACCACTTTCAGGAAACTTTCCAAGCAAAGACAGCGTGAAAAGAGGATGCAAAAGATTTGAACTCATTGTCAGAAGCGAGGTCATCTCATTGACCAATGTTGGACGTTGCATCCAACTACTCATCCACGGCATAAGAAGCAGTTGGATAAAGAGTTTGGCAGAGGAGATTCCATTATCGATGTGAGTCAAGATGATTTACAAGAGGACGTTGTCCAGCAGAAAACGTCACCATTGAGTTGGCTTGGTAAGAAATGGTTGGATTTCTTTAGCAAGTGAGGCTTGCATTTTTCTGTTGTAAATGCACTTTTCAGTGTTATGTGTGCATTTATGGGAAGCATGATAAGTTGCAGCCATTTATATTTTTTGTATTCAACTCTTAAGTACCCATATGTTTTGGGGTTGTACTTATGTTTGTACTGGAAGGAGAGTTGAAGAGTCCTATACATGCATTTGTTTTTATGTATGTGTAAGCAGTGAACCTGGTGATGGTTCATCATGAGTGATTCATGATTGTTACATGATTATGTATCATGTTAGTCGACTTTTCAGTTTGGGAAGGTTGATGTTTCAATGAGTCTCGACTGGTGTTGATGATTTTCTGACGACTATGTTGTGTCAATCATGTTGTTCGACTTGTGTTTAGTCGATGATGTTTGTTGGCTTGTAAGTCAATTTTGAGTACATCGAGATGCAAGAAAATGCCATGTGCTTTGATAAAGTACGAGATGCAACAGTTTGTTTAAAGAACAAAAGATTTTGTTGGCATCATTTTCAATCTTGTATGATTTGTTTTCAAGATTGATGGTTTTCTTGGCTTGTGACAAGATGTTGCAGGAAGGTTTTTGCAGCCATTGGAGAGATGATTTTGTTGATGCCAAAGAGTTTGAAAGAGGGACTTGATTCTCAGTGGGAAGGTTGGCAGTCTTCCAAGCACAGAGAGAGCAGTGGGTCAACGGCAGCCAAAGAGCAGTGGTTGAAGGACATTGCCAGTTGCAGTGCAAGGCATGTCGAAGTATTCAGGTGATTGTCAAAAAGATTTTGATATAACTTGAAAGCAGATAGATGATCCTAAGCTTTTGTGGGTCCAAAAGCCTTTCAATGGGAAGGTGTGATCAAAATCTAGACCAGGGATCAAAATTTTGCTCAAATTTCAAAGTGTTTGGAATGCGACGAAAACAGTGCCATTGTGTCTGTTTCGTCTTCCTGATTCCGGCGGTATATTTACTTTATCAAATGGAGTCCGTATGAAGGAGATATCGTGATCTGTCCGCCAAGCCAAATAGGAAAAAAATTTGGATGCTGACTGTACCTGTCTGTACAGTCCGTACAGTCTGTACGGTGATGTGGCAGGACCGTACAGGCTGTACGGTGATGACGTGGCAGTTGGTGATTGGTTGGTTGTTTGCGTATTGGATGGTGACACGTGTCTAGTTGATGGCGAGTAATATGAGGACACATGGCCCAATCCATGGGCGCCACGTGTCCCCTTCATTTTGTTCATTGGTTATATAAAATTATATGGGGAGTCCGTGGGGTTCGACCCCCGGACCTCCCCCAACTCTAACGACTTCATAACTCTCTGCTAGCCAAAGTACCGCCATTTGTTCCTTGTTAACTATGTTGTAACACATATATTTAAAGTTGATATTTGTTTGAAAGGAAAGGGGGGTCGGGTCGGGGCTAAGCCCTGACCCGTGGACGCATTGTATCACATATGACCCAAACATATATGCATTGGCCCGACCGTTTGGTGCGCATTGCATTGCATTGTATTGCAATGTATTGCAATACATTGCATTGTATATATGGTATAAACCGTGTGTTAAATGATTGCCGCAGGGTTTGAACCATAACCAAAGTTTAAATGTGCGTGTGGTTTGACCGGTGGTTTAACCGCGCGGGAGTTACATGGTTGGACAACGAATTAACCACTTTGCCCAGTGTTAGGTCACATGCTACCATACGCCCAGGTGCCAAGGCGGTTAGGGGCTGGAGGCGCCTTAATCGTCCTACGGTTTGTACCATTGGATCGGTTGCTCCCGGTGCCAGGTTTTAACGTGAATTTTGGAGCGTGTTCTTGGTTCATGCACACAGAGGTGCGTTTTGGCAAACCAGTTTCAGAAAGCTTGAAGGAGGAAAATGGAGGAGGCCTAACTTCTTCATTATTTGGCCGATTGAGGTGCTGTAAAAGCCCAGCTAGGGGTTTTTGGACGTTTTGGATCCATTGGTACTGTTTTCAAGGCCATTTGAAGACTTCTTCTGCAATTTTTTCACCATTGAAGTTTCAGCAAGCTCCAGGGAGTTTGAAGCCCTCATTGATCGAGGACATGGTTTGGTGAGCCTATGTTTGTTTTCTGTGATTGAATAATCATTTTTGGATAATTGATATGCTCTAAACACATTGGGACAGGTTTCAGAGGCTGTTGAGGACTTTTACAGGTGTTTTTTCCAAAGAGAAGCTCAGGGAAGCTTATGGCCACATGTAAAAGAGGTCATGCCTGGATGAGCCATGATCCGTTTTCAGAGTTCTATTAGTCATTTTTGGGGTTTTTATATGTTATGATATCAACGGTGCAGTATGTTTTTCCATTTGAGTTGAGAAACAACTTGTAAAATAAATTTTGACTAATTAATCCCAGAGAGCCAAGTCCATTATGGAGGCTCAAGGAGATGTAGCCCGGAGGGGGGTGAACTCCTTTATCATGTTGTGATTGTTGTGAGTTTGATGGTTTATTTGCTGCAAGTTATGTTGCTGTGATTTCATTTAAAGCACATATTTAACCATGTAAAAGAACATATCCTCACACATAAGCATTTACAAGAAGATATATGAACTTAACACATAAGTTTATTTGGCATATTTTAACACATGAAGCAAGGTCCTGTAAAGTTTATTTTTAATGAAGTAGAGGGTGCTTGCATAGCATAAGTCAACCTTCTATTTTCAGATCAAACCTTTTGGTACTCTTTAATGAGGAAGGAGCTACAATGATGATGACTCCTACCTACTTCTTTGATTGTAACAAATTGCTCAGTGTCATATACATCTCTGCTTCACACCAAATTAGTTCAACGTAAATTGTCTTCACAAATAACATTAAAAAATAGGTGCTTTCCTCCTTCACATGTCCTTGTCCAAAAGGAATTTTTGCTACATAACCCTTCTCCTCAACTAAGTTCATAGTATCTTACTCAACAAACCTTATTTCCTCTTGACCAATAGGGATTACTACCTTGAAATATTATAGTCTAATTGAGCTCATTGTCTCCCCAACCTCCTTGTGGAACTCAATCAACAATGCTTCCAATTTGTTACTAGCCTATGAGAATGTAACAATTATACCAACACCACTAATTCTATCAAAATGTTCACTTGCACCCTATATTTCTTCCAAAATTTGGACTATGCATCCATGAACCAACGCAACCTTCAATTTCCTCTTCTTGGAAAACAAACCAACTGCTCTTCTACTTTCTCATGTAGTCTAAGAACTATATCTCTTCTTATGACTTAATTCGACAAGATCATCATTTGATGTTTTTCTACTACTCCACAAGACTCTCTACCACTTATACATGTTTTTTCATCATTCTTCTACTGCAAATGTATGAACATGAAATGTCCATCCTCTATTCTCAGTTTTCTCCAAACATACTCTATCTCATGAAGTCACTTGACACTTTACTCCTTTTATAATTATCATCATCAAAATAATATCTACATGATCATTAATTATACAATAAAACATGATAGTACTTAGACTTCTTACCAACATTTTTTGTAATAATAATTCTCCCACCATCAGCCATATCACTACATGTTTTGAAAGCTTACATTATTCTTTGAACTGGAAAAGTTTATGGATCACAATCACAAGACCTTCCTTAATTCTTATGGTCTCGACATTCTTCATCTCATGGTATGCATCACCTACTCCATTTGTAGTACTCCTTTTTTCATGGAAATCACCATCCCAATCTACAAGGTCTTCAAGGACACTACTTCAACACTCTTACAATCTACATCATTCTTCCATGTACCTACAATCTCTTCCTTCTTCGACATAACCTCAAATGTATGCTCACCATACTTAATATCCATGAATGATTGACTTCTATTATGCATCATGTTAATCCATGAATAGTGGCACATTACCCCTTAATTGGGGAATATTACATTACTAATGTTATTTTATTTATGTCGGCTTGGGTCCATTAGTTGTAAATGTACCTCCTAATCTCCTATATATACCAAGGAGGCATTTTCATTTGGAATCATCTTGTATTTTGGACATTTATGTGGTGTATAAGGAGGTTTCCCCCTCGAAGAGGCTTATTATCTGAAATTCTCTCTTTTTCAAGGCGTTGAGTACTTATTCTAAGGTTTTTCTATGCTATATTGACATTTTGTTCTTAATATATGGTATCATAGCTCAAGGTCTTGGGGTTTCACTGCTACATCTGAGACACCTTGGAATTTTCACTATAATTTTTTTATACGACATTTCAGAAGGAACCCCTTGGAGTATATTTAGTAGACGAATCAAGGTACATTGTATTAAAATTTCATCTCCCAAGGCCTTATACTTTTGGAAATACATCCTGTGTAAGATAGGGTTCTAGAACCATCATGAATTGTGTCATTGCGTAAGTTTTGCTATAAACATTTTTCTGTAACGTTTTAGAACCTAAAATCCTGAGGCTATTCACAAAAATTATTAAGGTATATGTGATAAAAATTTCAGCTTCTGGGCCATCTTAAATTTGTATATAAACCTTGTGGAACATAGGGTATCTGACCAGTCCTATTGACTAGTCTCGAGCAGGTGCTCCAGGTAAAACAATCATAACTTCTCCCTAGAGTATCCAAATTGAGTGAGACTGGTTGCATTGGATAGCGGACAATCCTTAGTATTTCTGGTACAATTTTCAGAACTTTATATCAATTATTTTTTGTGGGGCACACTATACAAGTGAGATATCTTGTAAAGGCCAAAAATCAGCAAGATGTGGGGAAGCTACCATAAATTCAACTTGGCACATCCAATTTTCATCAGACCTATGGAATTGCATAGAAGAAATATTAGAGAACTACAAAAAAAAAAAAATCATACCTAGAAGGGATGAAACTTTGGAGATACAACAGAAGAAATATCTTGGCCAACATGCCATCAAAAAAGGGAACTTATACACCAAATAAGCCTCTAGACAGTCCTACTTGGAATCTTGATGAAGGTGAAGAAATGTGTAGGGACTTAAATGATTTACAAAAGATGACAGTGACAAAAGATGAACTACAAGGGATGATGGATTCAACTGAAGCTAAATGGGAGGCAATAATGGATACTAAGATGGATGGTTTAAAAATGGAGATCATGGAAGGATTGAAAATTTTCCTAATAGAGAGGACACCTAAAAGTGAAAATGTATCCCATGAAATTCATGATGAGGACACAAGGAAGATGAATCAAGAATGGAGAAACTCCAACTTTGGGTTGAAGACCAACCACGTTCCTAAGATCGATATGAGGAAGTTTGATGGAAAGGACCCAATCACATGGATACTTCAGATGGAGCAATTCTTTGATCTACATAATGTGTCACATACACAAAATGTACAAATTGCTTCTTTATATTTAGAACCCAATCAATTTGTGTGGTATCGATGGGTTTGTTCTCTCAAATCACTCATCACTTGGAAAAATTTCACGGAAGAAATGATAGCACACTATAAGGATACAAGGAGAAATACCTTCTTTAGCCAATTGATAAATCTCAAGCAAAAGGGTTCAGTTACATAGCACATTGAGAAATTCCAAAGATTGAATATAAAGGTAACAAATATTCCAGATGAGCACTTGATTGAGGTATTCATAGGAACTTTAAGGGATAACATTCAACATGAGGTTCGCCTTTGGGAACCCAAATCATTGGAGAATGCATTTAGGGTGGCAAGAAATGTTGAAATTAAAAATATGGATATGGCTACTAGAAGGACCAATCTTAACATCTATCGAGAGAATAATGTTCCTTCTTCTAAAACACCTCAACCTACAAGGTTGACACCTCAACAATTGGAGGAAAGAAAAGAAAAAGGTTTATGCTTTAATTGTGACAGCAAGTACAATAAGGGACATAAGTGTGCTGAGAATAAATTACTCTACATAGATTGTGAAGAGGAAGAAGAACAAGAACCATCTCAAGATAAAAATGTAGAAGCAATTTCTTCTGAAGAGTTGACTCCCACGATATCGTGTAATGCATTGGCTAGAATTAGCTCTCCTCAAACCCTCAAGATCGAAGGATATATCAAAAAGAAAAAGGTAATGGTCCTAATTGATTCTGGTAGTACTCATAATTTAATTCACTGTAAATTAGCCAAAGCTCTCAATTGCTTTGTATATCCAGTGCCAGAGTTTCAAGTAATGATTGTAGACCGAGGAACTATCAATTGCTTAGGAAAATGAAATAAGATCAATCTTACTATGGGCGAATATGTAATGCATATTCAAATGATTTCTATACCCATGGGTGTTGCTAATGTCGTACTGGGAATCCAATGGTTATAATCAATAGGAATAGTGGATTTTAATTTGCAAGAACTTTTCATGAAATTTTCATTGGAAGGAAAATAAATTGAGTTAAGAGGTATCACAGGGAAACTCGGTAAGGTGATAAGCTCTAATGGCATGACAAAATTATTGAAAAAGGGGCATCAAGGTGTTATTGCACAACTATGCTCACTAGATGTTCAAACATCTAAGACATCTATTCCCCTAGATCTCTAAGTCATCATTGATAAGCATTCCAAGGTATTTGTAGATATTCCCAAAGGTCTTCTAGCCACTCGAAATCATGATCATCCTATTCACCTAATTCCTGGGAGTGCTCCTCCTAACATCAAGTCATATAGATACCCTTATTCCCACAAGAGTGAAATTGAGCGTATGGTTGAAGAAATGTTAGAGGATGGAATTATTAGACCTAGCCAAAGTTTTTACTCTGCACTGGTGGATAACCTAACCATGGCACATAATCGCATGAAACAATAAGCAAATCAACATCGTAGTGAAAGAATTTTTGAATTAGGGGATTGGGTGTTTTTAAGACTACAACCATACAAAAAGATGTCCCTCAAGCAAGCCAACAAGGATAATAAATTATCACCAAAGTACTATGGCCCTTATAAGGTGTTGTAAAATATTGGTACTATGGCATATAAATTGGAGTTGCATGCATCCTCACGAGTATACCCAGTTTTCCATGTTTCATGCTTAAAGAAGGTTATAGGTGACAAGATCCCAGTTCAAACTATATTTCCAGAACTTGACAAGGAAGGAAAAATCATATTGGATCCTGAAGCCATCACTAACACAAGAATTCACCAGATGAGGAATAGATCCATTTCAGAGTATCTCATTAAGTGGAGGAAACTTCATGTTGAAGATTCCACTTGGGAAGATGAGTCCTTTATACAGAAGCATCCATAATTACTCAAGCATTGCGGAAAACACTTGTCTCAAGGGGAGGGGCAAGTTAAGCCCTAAATAGTGGCACATTACCCCTTAATTGGGGAATATTACATTAGTAATGTTATTTTTTTTATGTCATCTTAGGTCCATTAGTTGTAATTATACCTCCTAGTCTCCTATATATACCAAGGAGACATTTTCATTTGGAATCATCTTGTATTTTGGACATTTGTGTGGTGTATAGGGAGGTTTCCCCCTCGAAGAGGCTTATTATTTGAAATTCTCTCTTTTTCAAGGCGTTGAGTACTTATTCTAAGGTTTTTCTATGCTATATTAATATTTGGTTCTTAACACAGCATGCCAATTCTCTCCAATTCTAATTGATCTATGAAACCATCATCATTAAAATTTACCTCTGCTAACATATTCTTCATGACCTTCTTTTCACATCCCCTCACATCAACCATCTCAATATTTGAAAAGGATTATTTATCAACTTCCTGGTATTCTAGTCACAATCCCTTTTTTGTATCGGACAAACAATTATGCTTCATGTCTTATTCCCATCAATAAATTCCTATCAACTTGTAAAGTTACCTAGGAAACTTCTCTTGATACACACACAACCCTTATACAACATTTATTTGTTATGGACAAGTGCAATATATTTAATCTTATGCACTTTATTCTCACTTTCAAATGCTTCTAGAAATACATCCCTTATGAAAATTTCAATCAATTTCTCTAACATGCTCAACTAACAACAACTTATCATGAATCGTTTTCAATAATAATTGCACCAACAAATTCATGATCATTTTCATATTGCAACCAAAATTGAGCATACCTTCAACTAACATGGTCGATATTCCATGCTTGCCACATGCTCTATCCATTTACAACTAACAATCTTCAAGTATTATGGAATCTTCATTTTTTCAAAGGCCATCTTCATTGTCTGAGATTCTTTATTATGTTGATTTTCTTCATACTATTATATGTCTTCACTCCTTCTCTTCCATCCTTTAGGAGTCAATCTTCTATCAAACTCAAGCAGTCTCTCTACAAATTCTATTGTCTATATTCAATCTTCTAGCATGGGAAAAGGGATGTTAATTTCTTCTTTATCGTCACTAATCCATGATCAACACTAAACTTTTTCTTCCTTTCTATGTGTATTGTTCCACACTTCCACTGTTGGATCTACAAACATGACACAAAATAGATCAATGGAAAACTAAAGTTTCTTTCACACTATCTTCCAACATCTACTTTTATAGTTTTTGCAATATTTTATCTTTCTAATTGAATTCTCTTCGGTAATAATATCAACTTTAATAGAGACACATAAACTTGAGTTGTGTTTCCTCTTTTTTTTATTCTCATGTCGCAATGCATCACTTGCAAAATCTGAATTGTCAAACAAATTTACACCTCTTTCTCTTTCTGACCCATTCATTTTGTACTTTATTTCTTGCAATGCATTATCTACTCTTGAATTCAACCCTCATAAGCAAATAATCATCCATTGCTACAACAATATTCAAGATGGACAACACTAAGATATGTTATTTGAAAGACTATTATCTTGGGGATTCAAATTAATGATTGGAAGGCCGAGAATGGAATGGTCTGCAGTTTACCCTTCAGACTTGAGGTCTCCCCCTCGAGCATTCTTTGTCCCATGTGTCCATGGGCTAGGGTCACTGGTCTTTCCCCTGCATACCCCTTTTCAGTACCCCAAAATTTTTCTCGGTTCTATTTTTTGATTGGAAGCCCCCCCCGCTTCATGTTTCCACCTAGAGGCTTCTATATTTTTTCATCGAGTTCCAAGTCGTTGGATGGAGATCGAGTCTAAAATTGAGATTGTTTATGACCCCAACATGATATACGGTCGTATCTCTGTAATGCAATATAACTTCACCAAGAACCGAAATAGGCCAAGTTTATCCATTGAATCCCCCTCCTCCATTGCTCCCACTCATGAGAGAGAAATCCCAAAAAATAATTCTCTGATTGCATGTTTAATGTCCCTACAGATGGATTTAATGGTGAGGTCCAATCCAACTACATCATGCATGTGACTCTGGGTATCATCAAATCCCCTTGCATAGGAGAAGACTTGAAGGAGTGTTTTAGGGAAGGTGACAAAGTATGTTTTCCAAAAAAGGTTGGTAAGGGGTAAATTTTTTATTCAAACTCTGGTAAGGCTCGCCCTAGAAAATATGTGAAGTACATTAAGGAAAAAATAGGGGAAGCCCAGATGGTTGTGGGCAGAGACTTATCCTTGGACACAGTCTCAAAGTTGGCGGGTAAAACCCTAGTTGGAAGGTTTTACGACAAATATTCTGGAATTGAACCCCTCACCAATTGGATGGCCTCTCAATGGGAACCAGTTCTTGGATACACCTCATAAGCTCACACTTTGGTAAGGGGGTGGAATAGTTTCCTACTATGAAGCAAAGAATATAGAAACAAATTACTCGACTGAGATTGGTCATGGGGCATGTATATATTAATTCCCCAACCATGGACAAAGGATTTTGACCCCTCCAGGGAGTCAGTTTCCATCATGAAGGTGTGTGCAATACTTTTGGAATTACCTCCATTTTTCTAGTCCAAGGAATCACTGGAATCCATAGGCACCAAATCTGGCCACTTCATAGGCTTGGAGCTGAATTGGTTCTCCAAGAAAGATCATCGTTAGGCCTGGATATAGGTCGAGGTGAATGTGAGCGAGGGATTGGTGGGAAAAATTGATATTGTACTTGGTAAGAAGACGTGGATTCAACGTGTGGATTACCATAAATTTCCCTTTTGTTGTTATGGATACCACCAAATAGACCATAAGTGTGCTCAGTGCACTCGTCTTGATCCTCTTTTTGAATCAAATTTTAAAGTCTAGAATCCCAAGTCGACATTGGGGTGAAACACATTACGTGAAGTAGTATCAGTGGAAGGAAAAAGCGCAAAAGTATGCATGGGAAAAAATTACGAGGGTGACATTCCAAGCAAGGAGTTAGATCAATTGATTGAAGCTCGACCTCTTAAACATTCAAGTATTCCTCCTATTTGTCCCCTTGTTTTTTCCTCTGGTCCTTCTCCTTCTGTCCCTCTTGCTTCTTTTAAAGAAGTCCCACTTATCATCCCGATCTTTCCACCTTTGAAAATGGTGTCTCACCTTAAACATGAATTTGTATCCACCTCTCCCCCCTCCCCATCCTATCCCCCCTCCCAACCATCCCCTAATTTTTAAGGAGAGCCTATCTGCTCTCCTCTTCCTCCCCCCTCTCATGTTCCTGTTGAAGGGTCCTAAATCCCTTCAACTCAACAACAAGAACCAAAACCGCCACCGAGGCCCAATTAGACTCTGCAGTGTTTGATAGTAGAATGATTCTCTAGATCTGTCGATCCGACCAAATAATCGATGGGATTTATGTAGTGATTGACAGGATATCTTCTTATGAAAATTCCTCCTTCAGTTTAAACGTTCTCTTTTGTATTTTCTTTTAATAGGTGGGTTTTCTAAAATATATGTGTTGGTATAAACCAACTGGGTAAAGGGGAAATATTAACTACTGAAAAAGGGTGAGCTTGGGATAACCCTCATGCTCCAGCATGCAGACAAAGATTTTCATACCTATGATAAGCCTATTACTAATACATCAACTTGTTGGTATTTTAATTATTGACTAAGATACAATTATCGAAAGAAAACATACATGCAATAAAATGATGGCAAGAAAAACAGTTTCCTTAGCTCTAAGCATTAATCACACATTAACACAACGATTTGCTTTCCATCATTAGAGATAAGAACTATAAAAATATTGAATCAACTAACTTATCAATAGATTTAGAAACTCTTACTCATTACAGCATCCATTCATGAGATAAAGTCAGAAGTAATTCCTTCTTATGATCCAATCACACACGCCTTTGATGTAAAACAGAAATTTGTCTCCAGTCCTAAATAGGACTTCTCAATTAAGGTAGTTCTGAAATAGTTCTTTACAATTCCAAAAATGAGGGTCTTTGCCAAAACCATTGAGCTTTTCTAAAAGGTCGATCCTCTTATTTATAACAAATTATTAACTAAAAATAACTATCCAAAGTGCAAGCTAAATAAAACAAAATATCGCCACATGGCGTTTCCATCTCTTTGTTTTCTAAGAGTCATCAAATGGTTTCACTTAAGTGGATGACTCTTCTCATACTCTGACCATTTGACGAAGAGTTCCCTACATGTGTTTGCATACAAGAATCTATGTTGGTCTATCGTGGCCAAAAGGATCTCCTTTATTTCCATTGTCTGTGCCCGATACTTGACTACTTTAACACTTAATTGTTGTAACATTGTTCGATCCTTGATCGGGTGCTCCATGAACTGTTGTACTTGACCTAGCACCATGTTTTCCACCTTTGTTATCTCTGCAGTCCATGATGAGACTTGTTCTGCATGTTGTTTTACTATTTCATTCAAGTCGACAAAGTCCTCAGGTGAGCCAAATTCTGGGAGACCAATGTCTCTCATCCCTCGATTGATCTTGGTCCAACTTCTTTCGCAATCGGCCCATTTATCGTGAATATCCTGATGAGGTTCTTAGGCCATCTTCACCCAGTATTTAGCCTACTTCCTTATACAATCGATGGTGTTTTCCCTTAGCATCTGAATGTCATTCCCTTTGGTGTCTCGGCCCTTCTGAACTGTGTTGATGTAATCAATTCTTTCCACCACTTGGTGGGACTTCTCATACCATCTTTCCATGTATTTTCATGTCACCAGTTCCATAAGGGTGTCTTCTTGGAATTTGATTATCTCTACAATGAAAAGGTGTCTCTCATTCATGAATTTGTTGTAGGCATCTTGGAATTCGCTTCTCAAAAATACTCTGGCCTGTGTGGAGTCCTGATAGTATTTTTCCAAATGGTGCATATGCTTCAACTCCTTTAGCGCAACGACCAACTCCTCTTCATATTTCCTTGCTCTATCTAGGGTGGAATTTGTGATTTCCATCCCTGTGTTGATAAGCTCAGACATCTTGGCATGCTCTGTGATGATCAATTTCTCCTTTGTGGTAATGAGGATCGAACTATCCAAAGTAAGCCTCCTTTTCTTAGTGGTTATCTTCACGATGGCTCTCCTGTTTAGATAGTAGGTGATTTCTTGTATATCGGCGACCTCATCAACAGGTTCAGGGATTTGTTGTTCTCCCCAAGTAAGAGTGTTTCCCAGGCTCCTGATGGTGTATATATGTTAAAGACTGGGTTCCTGAACCTCTTTTGTATGTCCCGATGGCTCGGCCTCTAGTTGTTGCTCAACGGGTGGCAAGGTACTGGTCAAAACTGAGGAATTAGGGGTAGTTTTAGTACTTACTTGGTAATTGGTTTTTGTTACGTCGATTTCCTATTGTGGAGTTTATCCTTCTTGTTTGCCCGATCCTAGCTCATCCCTTGAGTTTTCCATTATAATTCCTTGTATGTCAAGTGGCTTAGTGTCCAAGGCACTTTCCACCTCATGTTCTCTCTGTGGGTGGCTCTGAATTGAAGCATCGAGACTCAGGGTGGATGCTTTCTCAGGTCCTTTCTCCTCTATAATTTTCACTGGAGTGACCAGGGACACCTCTTCACTCTCCTCATCATCGTAGATGGTTATTAAATCAAACAGGGGATTCTCCTTGATTTCCTCACTATCTCGGGCCGAGCCGAAACTTCCCCTGGTGATCCAACCTGTGGTGGTGGATCTTCAGGGTTATCTGACCTAGTGGTTTGTTCAATCTATATCGGCTCTGGACCACTCGGTTCCCATCATATTTTGACTGGGTCATGAGCAGGAACCCTCGCCATCTCTACCAGATCAGGATCATTTTTTAATTGATCAATGATTCTTTGTGCCCCTTCTATCAAGAGCAATCCCCTTCTTTGTGCCTTTGTTGTTACCACCGCTCTAGTTGACTGCTCTATCATTTCCACCTATTCATCCATTCTCATGGCCTTGAACCTGGTCATGTTTGGTTTGGCCATCCTTTGTACCACCTCGCCCCAATCCTAGGCACACTCTATGAAAATTTAATCCTCAAACTTGTCATGAGCATATGGCTAGTAGGATGATACTTACAAAGCATGTTGGGGGACCGAGCCTTTAGGATCATGCTTGTGGAATCGGCCTGTCTGGAATCTGAATTCCAGTTGGTTAAGCCCCTCTTGTTTGGCTTGAGCAGTATCCTTCACCAGATAAAACCCTATATGAAAACCATAGGGTATGAAAGCACGTACCTTGTCTTTGACCAATGTGGCATTATAGCCCTACAGGATGGTCTAATAACATATTTCTCCCACAACGAGTTGGTCTGGGACATGACCAGGTAGGAAATGTGGTGCTCTGGTGGCCCCGAACATCCTGATGTAGGTTGAGCGTTCGTCCAAGTACCAATGGCCTACCTTGGCTATTATTTTCTTGGTTTCCGCAGATAGTCTTGGGCATTCCTTCTTAAAAATAATAAAATGAATGTGGGCGATGAATTCATCGCAGATGAGTGCATAAGATTTCTTGTACCTATTCTCCCATAGTATGTTGAAGTAGACGTGGATAGGGAGCTCTGCAACAAGCTAACTCAGATTCATGCCAACGAATATGTTCCTTGCGCACATGACATCGAGCAAGTACGAGGCCATGTAGAAAGTGGGTGCCTCCCTTTCCTTCGACATCTGAGCCTATTGTATACAGATTCTTAGTTGTTTTGAGATTATCACTCCCCGGTTGAAGATGCTCCCGGTGATTGCAACTGTGTACGCCAAAGCCATCCACGCTTTTGAAAACTTGGAGCAGTCCTTTTCTCCATATAACCGACAAATGAGAGCCATTAAATAGATGTATGGTTCCCTCAGATTAATCATCCCATACCAACCATTTCTCTAGTTAGTGAACTTCTTTTCCTCCTTCCACCATGAGGCCATCACCCAGCTGGTGTCATGCAACTCATAGAACTTCATCACGAAGTTCGTGTTGCGCTGCTCCTCTGGGTCCTTGAGCTTATAGTATTTATGGACTTCTATCGAGAGGAAAAATCCAACACATCTTCCATTCTCATCGGTGATCAAGCATTTTTTCCCATCTGTGTGGTCGATGAGCCATTTCAGAACCTCTATGCAGGGAAAAACAGGGGTTTTGCTTTCCACCATGTGTAAATACGATCATCGAATGTTCAGGAACACCTGGTCATCAATCACCCTTACATTCAGGTCGCTATGTGGGATATACTCTGGGTATTCTTCTCAGCTAATTCTATTGAAGAGATCTCCCCACTATGGGAGCGCTACCTTGGATCTAGTGCTTGCATATGTATCACCAAAGGCCAGAGGCTGGACAAAAGATTTCTTCGTTGTTGTTTTGATGACAGGCTCTGCCCTAGGAGAGTACTCCAACTACCTCATGGTCCCTGAAGAAGAACCTTCACCTTCTCGACTTCTTTCATCTTGGGTTCTCTCGGTGAGCGTCTGGTGGTTGGCTTTCTCGCCGACATTGTACCTGCAGCTATAACATAGTTTAGGGATTGTGCAATAAAATCGGGTGTGCATATATAAATTATAACCAATGAATTGACAGACTTGGATACATACCTCTGAATCTTGTTAAACATGGTTTAGATAATCAAAGAGTCAATGCAGTCTTGTGACGCTCACTTTTCTCCTTCAGATGCTCTAGAATTCAACTTACGCGTAGAATGAATTTGTTCAAAACCGTTCTAGAGATTTAAATAGGGATGAACTCACCTCGTTGCGTCAGCCATTCAATTTGGGTTATGAGTGTAATTTCATCAAATCTTCCGCCAGATCTTCATAGATGTTTAAACTTAAATTCATCGTGGGTTGACGGTGCGGGCTTGGGTGGTAATGTGGTCTATCGGCAGTTTCAAAATGTTGTTGTCTAATTGGCGCACCGGGTAGAAACTCATGTGGGATAAAGCATTAACTATTTCATTAAATGTCCAAAATCCGATCGCATCTTATGCCACAAACATCCCATCGTTCCACTCTTTCAGTTGGTGGATCGGGGGTCAGGATTGTGTTGTGAACATTTTCGTTGATATCCTCCTACAAAAGCTTCGACGTTGATCGATCTTGTCATATAGAGTTGACGTAGCAAAGATGACTAGGAGGCATGACTAGGACCTAGGGAACCAAAATGACTTAGGATAAAACTAGACTATACAACCCTCTTACGTGGTAAAGACACGTGGCATTCAAGACCAGTGACTTTAATTTCTCATGTTAATCAAAGTCGGGGTTTTATTTAAACCATACATTCTACAACCCAATCATATCTTACCGAGGCTGAAAAGTTTCAATGATCAACGATCAACGATAAACTTACCCAAGTGCTCTCGGATCAGCTCCCTCGAAAAAGTCTCAATGTCGAAAACGCATCGCGGATAGGTGATCAGAGATCATTTTATCGCAGTCAGAATGATTGTTGTGATCTTTTTGGATTTCTTCAATCCCGATAAAGCGCATCAAGCATCTACTATCGGCGATTTCTTTACATCCTTTGTTAACGTCTATCTTTCTCATATTTTCTTGAACCTTTATGCGAATAACTTATGCAAACCCAAAACTGCCTTCTGCCAATGCTGATGAGAATCAGTGCTTGGTGATTGTTGTCTTTGTGTAGTTCCTTTAATTACTTGAATTATTTTTTATGTCAAACCTGAGCGCATTAGGTGCGGTGCTCATCTTTCAATTCTTCATTTGGGTCTTAAGGTATTTTAGACATGAGGTTTCACAAGTTCAAACAAATATGACTAGGTGATAAGAGACAAGGAAACAAACAAAGATAAACCATTTCCCAAACTAAAATCTAGTTAGACAGTGAAGAAAACAAGTGGTACCCAAAAAGTGAAAAAATTTGATAAGGCTTTTAGGGTGTGTGGAGTGCTCAATGGTTCCCTCTCCCCTTCCCTTAGATTCATCTCCTCTCTTTCCAAAAGAAGGCCTCTCAATTTACTCTGATCACTTCCCTTCCCCTGAAAAGACCTCCTCAGTAGGACCCCCGCAATTTCCTCCTCACCCTGGTAGAAGGTACAACTTGAGACCCAAAGAAATTCACAAAGGGCCTCTTCCAACCAAAGTTGGTTTGGATTTGGACCCTCCCCACACAAATTCGATCAAAAGGAAATCTCATCTGCTCAAGGCTCAAGAAAAGGCTGTGGAAAAAATTAGAAAAGGTAAACAAGTTTTCATATTTAGGGCCCTTAGATGAGGGAGTTCCCTATCCTCCCCACCCAAATGATCCTTCTATCATTTAATTTGAGAGGGGTTTGGGGCCCCCATAAGAAGCTATCACTCAAGCGGTTTCTTTCAATCCTAAAACCGGATTTCATTCTAATACAAGAAACCATGTATTTTGGAGAGAAGGCTAGAGAGGTGTTCATGCCATGGCTTAGAAATTGGTCCTTTTATGCTCTTGATGCAGAAGGCATGTTGAGAGGTGTTTTGACTAGGTGGAGCTAGATTTCAAATCCCTTTCCTCCTCTTCCTATCATTCTTCTATCTTTGTCACTCTAAAACATAGGGATTGTGATTATGATTTTTCAGTTGTAAATATTTATGGCACTTATTCTGACCGAGTCCCCTATTGGGAAGACTCAAAAATTGCAGGAGCCTTCCGCGCCCCTTTCATTGTGGTTGGAAGGGATTTAAATTTCACTCTCTCTTAGGGAAGTCTAGAGAAAAAATCCTAAGGAGGATAGTTTAAACGATTTATTTCTAACCTTCATGGAAGAGACTCATATGGCAGATGTGGAACTGGTCAAATTGATGCCCACCTAGAAATATTTCAAAATAGGTAGCGATGTTGTTGCAAAAAGGATCGATAGATTTCTAATATCTGAGGCATTTCTTGATTCTGAAGTAAGGATCAAATCCTCAGTAGGGGAGGGTGGTATCTCAGACCATCGACCTATTATTCTCCAGTCGTTTGTTGGCTTGGAAACACCTTCACCTCCCCTAAAGATTAGTCAAGCATGGCTTGAAGAAGAAGAATTCAAAAATATTGTTGTCTCTTAGTGGAGGAAGTTAAGCCTTTTGGAACCAAATTCTTTAATCGCTCAATTTGTGGATAACCTAGGTAGAGTTAAAAATATATATAAAGAAGTGGTTTCCCCTTTGGGAGAAATGAAGGAAAAAATATCTTATAGAGATAGAAGGGAAATTGGTAGAGCTTTACATAATTATTGACACAGACACTCTTAACCCCTCTCAGTTGAAGAAGTTGAAAGAAATCAAGGCAAAAAAAATTGAATGGTTAAACAAGGAAGAACATATTTGGAGACTGAAGAGTAGGGATTTATGGTTAAAAGAGGGAGACAAAAATACTAATTACTTACACCAGTACATCAACTTCAGAAAGAACATAAATACAATTTCAAACATAAAAACCTCCGAAGGAAGATCAGTTAGCTCCTTCTAGGTGAAGGCTGAAGCATGAGCTACTCACTTCGAGAACCTTTTGAAAGCCCCATTAGGTTGCCCAATTCAGGAAATTATGGAGGTTGTTTCAAATTTCCCCTCGGCCTTCTCGTAAGAATCAAACCAAACCCTATAAGAGGAAGTGTCTGAAGAGGAATTTCACGATGATCTGCTCTTCGTGCAAAGCGGAAAGAACCCAAGACCTGATAGTTTCACAATTGAATTTTATAAGCATTTATTTGAGTTGTTTAAGGATTATTTAGTGTTGATAGTAAGAGAATATCAAAGAAATGGAAAGGTTATTGGCTCTTTCAATTCCACTTTCTTATGTTTAATCCCTAAAAAACAGCATGGAGATTATCGTCCCATATCCTGTTGCAATGTGGTTTATAAAATAATCTCCAAAATTATTGCAAGGTGCTTAAACCCCATCTTAAGTGAGATCATTGGTGAGGAACAATTTGGTTTTTTGCAAAACAAGAAAATCCACGATGTCATTGTGATAGCACAAGAAGTCCTCCACTCAATAAAAAGAAAAAAACTTAAAGCAACAATTCTAAAGTTGGACCTATCCAAGGTGTACGATAGAGTAAACTGGACCTTTCTTCAGCTAGTTCTACTTCAATGGGGATTGAACCTCCAAACGGTGAACTAGATCATGAGTTTCATTCAAAACACCTCCTTTGCAATGCTTATAAACGGGTCTCCCTCGTGTTTTTTCAAAGTGTCGAGAGGTTTAAGACAAGAATGCCCCCTGTCACATTTCCTTTTTTTGATCATTGTGGAAGCTCTCAGTAAGCTGATGAAGGAAACTAGATTGAATGGCTCCTTAAAAGGAGTAAAGTTCATAGAAATAGAATCGATCTCTCTTTTATTGTTCGTGGAGATGTTTTCTGCTCAATTCAAGGCTCCATTAGAGAACTATAGATCCTAAAAAAAATTAGATATGTTTTGTACCACCACCGGAATGGAAGTCAAATTTAAAAATCATACACCATATTCCAAAATTGTCCTGAATAAGACTTGTTCCATCTAGCAAACATTGTCCCCACCCTTTCAAAATTGTTGGATGAAGGATTCAAGTATTTAGGCTTTAGGCTTTTGCCTAAAGCATGATTATTATAGAAAGGTGGATTGGGGATGGTTGATATAGAAAATAGAAGCCAAAATATCCTTGTGGGTCAACCATATTCTTTCCCATGGAGGCACACTAGTTCTTCTGAAAGTGGTTCTTGAAAGTATTCATGTCTTTTGGAATTCTATAGCAGCAATTCCTAAGGGGTTTCTCTCCAAAATTCAAAAATTAAGTTTCCATTATCTGTGGGCCGGTCAAAAAAAAAAGGATTACACATCGCAAATTGTTTAGCTTTATCGCTTCCTAAAGAGTTGGGATGTTTGGGGTTGAAGGATATCCACTCCTTTTCTCATGCATTGGCTGGTAGAAATCTATGGAGATTGACTCAAGAAAATTCTCTGTGGTGCATGATAATGAACTCTAAATACTTCCCTGCCTTGTTTATTGTATAATGGTTTCTATTTCCTATCAAAAATTTGAATGGATCCATCATATGGAAAGCTCTCATGGATGTGTTCCCTCTAGTCGAAGACTGGACAGTGTGAAAAATAAGAAATGGTAGAAACATACGACTAGGGGAAGATCCCTGGTTAGGTTCTGGTCCAAATTTCAAATTTTCCAATTCGTTGATCCAGAATCTAAGGGACGAAAACATCTTCAGTTTTAAGGATGTGATTGTAGGCTCTCTGCAACCAAGAGGCCAAGCAAGCCAATGCGATGCTACTTCTCTAGAACTATCAGATAACTAAAAAGAGGAATGTGAAAGTCACATTAGTCTCTTGTACAAAAAATTTATTACTTTGGATGACAACATTGAAGACTGTCTATGTTAGTCCAAAACCCAAAGGGAGGTTCCTTTACAACTAAATTAGGATACAATTTTTGGCATGAAGATATATTTACATGCCCTAAGAAATGTTGGTGGATCTTTCTATGAAAATTCAAAGCCCCTCTGAGATGAAAAATTACATTTTGGCTACCCTTAAACTCTAAACTCCTCACCTAGGATAAAGGAATCAAAAGGGGTCGGATCAGCCCTAATTGTTGAATTCTATGTAAAGATCATGCCAATTCCATATCTCAAATTTTCGTTTCTTATCCTTATGCATCCCAGGAGAAGCAGAAAATCAAGGAAAAATTGGGTGTCGGGGCTTCCTAGAAAAAAGAGAGCCTGGACGAATGCTTAAAAGAATGGATTCAATACCATTTAGTAAATTTCTACTCTGGTCTTCTTAGTGTCCTGGTTAACAATATCTGGTGGGAATGAAATTAGGATACCTTTAAAGATAAGTTTTTCCCAATAGAAGTCACAACTACCATTACTCTCAACCAGACAGTGGTTTATAAGGAAGATTCTAAAGACAAGTCGCCCCACATCCCATCCTTGCCTACTCTTAAATATGATATTCCTTGGGATTACTTCGATCGTGTGAGCCAAGGACACCCCCCCAAGTGTGGTGTGGGGGTTGTGTTTTTTATCAACCATAACCACTACATATATATTAGGTACTCTCCAAGCCATGGAACCAATAATAGAGAACATTTCATTTCTCTCTGGACTTTTCTAGAAACATCCAAAGCCAAGGATTTCAAGGAGTTGCAAGTCATAGGTGATTCAAACTTAGTATTAGACTGCGCTAGAAAGAAAAATGTGGCTCGAGATGTCCAACTCAAACCTGTCCTAAGGGATATAAATCTTGTGTTTCTTTCTTTCGATTGGTTGTCCTTTAATCATATTCTTCGTGAACTGAATAAAAAGTTAGATGAACTTTCAAATTAGTAACTACTCCTTCCTACAAGTGCTTTTGGTTTCTATGAATCTTTTGAAGGAGTGTAAATTGAATCAATGGAATTTTGATTATAAGTCAAGAATTAAATAAGAAAAGCTCGATTGAAATAGATTGTATGCAAACATAAGTTGGTGATAAATATGTAAGGAGCACATGAGGTTAAATCTCCATAGGAGATGATGTTTTGTTGTTTTGAACAAATGTAAAAGAATGCCAAGACAAGGCCTTATGACTGGACTATAACATGTTATATTTCCTTTTTGGTAATATAATTTTTTTTTTCTAAGGGAAAAAAAACTATAGTCAAATCTCTAATTGATGTCCTTATCTCACACTCATCCATCAACTATATTGGACAAACAATGTTCTTATCCTTATTCAATTCATTATGAATTAACATCAAATCTGATTGGGAAAAGTAGACCATACCTTCTCCCTCAAACATTTTCAAATTTGCATTGTCCTTGATGAAGAAATACACCAGCATACTAATGGAGCAAATAATCCAATAACAATGAACACTCAGCTGCAACTTTTTCATTACCAAAGCATGATTTTATACAATGAGAGAAGATGTTACGGGAAATCATCTTCTCCTATAATCTCTCAGCAATCTCCCCAATAATCTCTCAAATATATTTCCTAACCTTAATTATACTTTCGAGACATAACAAATAACAATAATACTAAAAACAATTACATCTAGAATATGATAAATGAATCATTATTCCAACATTTTTCCCCCATAATGATCATTTGGAAATATTCCAAGATCATCTCTGAATTTGCATAACTTTTCCTTTGATAGTGTAAATTCTAACCTTGTACAATATCTACTGCAAACTGATATTAAGAAAAGAACAGAAAAGATACAATGGCAAATACAAACATTACACAGAGATTTTTCACCTGGAAACCCAAACCGGGAAAACCAGCATATATTATATTGATACA
>ML787860.1:446713-500396 GCA_009831015.1 Picea engelmannii | reverse complement strand
AAGATATAGGCCCTCGGTGCCGGACAATGTCAAGCATTGGAAGGTGTTCGAGGATGATTCTGAACTTGAAAGGTTTCTCCAATTGGTGGATGAATTTTCTGCTTTGCATATTGACCAAGATCCTGATTTGGAAGGCGACCCTCGTCCTGAGGAATTTTTAAATAAAATTACTAATCATCAGATCATTCAACTGCCCAGTAATCACATTCCGAGAGGACTTGTCCCTTTAGAAAGATTGTTCGACAGGAATGATGTGCCAGTAAAGGGCAGAGTCTTAAATGAAGATACTGAGACAACCAAATGCAACATTGGTTCACAGGAGAAGCCCAGGTTTGTCAAATTGTCGAGCAGTTTGACCAGAGAACAGAAGGTCGAATATACTGAGCTGCTAAAGGAGTTCGTTGATGTGTTTGCATGGACGTATGAAGACTTCAAGACCTATGACACGTATGTTATTGAACACAAGATCCCACTAAAAGAAGAGGCTAAACCATTCAGACAGAAGTTGAGACAAATAAATCCCATGTTGGTACATGCCATGGAGAAAGAAGTGAAGAAATTGTTAGATGCCCAAATTATTGTCCCCTTGAGATATTCTGAATGGGTGGCCAATTTGGTCCCAGTAAGAAAGAAGAGTGGAGAAATCAGACTCTGTGTTGATTTCAGGAATCTCAACAGAAGCTCAAAGAAAGACAATTACCCCCTACCTAAAATGGAACACATACTGCAAAGGGTAATTGGTGCCTCCAGGATATCCATGATCGATGGGTTTTCTGGCTATAATCAGATATCGGTCATGCCTAAGGACAGGGAAAAGACAGGCTTCACCACTCCTTGGGGCACGTTCATGTATGCCAAAATGCCATTTGGGTTGATGAATGCAGGAGCAACGTTTTAGCGAGCTATGAATATAGCGTTCATAGGGGAGAAGGACCAGTTTGTGGTAATCTATCTGGATGATATCACAGTCTTCTCCAAGACAGACAAGGAACACTACTGCCACTTGAGAAAGGTATTCATGAAGTGTCAGAGGTATGGCTTATCCTTAAACCCCAAGAAATCCTTGTTTGCTATGAAGGAGGGGAAGTTGTTAGGCCATATAGTATCAGCGGAGGGAGTAAGGATTGACCCTAGTAGGGTAGAAGAAATTCAAACCCTATCTCTTCCCAGATCTAAGAAGGAGGTTCAGGCATTTTTGGGGAAGATTAATTTTCTGAGGAGATTCGTCTCAAATTTTGCCGAGCTGGTGAAACACATCACAACCATGCTCAGGAACGGAAATGAAGTAAAATGGACCATTGAACCTAGGGAATATTTCGTCCAAATAAAGAAGGCATTGACTGAAGCACCTGTGCTAATTAGTCCTGATTATTCCAAAGATTTCCTGATATTTTCTTTTGCTTCCTGTGATACAGTAGCGGCAGTTTTGTTGCAGAAAAATGATCAGGGGCAAGAGCAATCAATTGCCTTCTACAGCAGGGCATTAAGAGACGCAGAACTCCGGTATGAGATCATGAAAAAGCAAGCCTATGCATTGGTGAAAGCTCTCAAAGCTTTCAGATTCTATGTTTTGCACTCAAAGATCATTGCATATGTCCCTTCGGCCTCTGTGAAGGACATTCTTATACAGCCCGACATGGATGGGAAAAGAGGAAAGTGAATTGCCAAGATTCTAGAATTCGATCTAGAAATTAAGCCCACCAAGTTGGTAAAGGGACAGGGTTTAGCTAAATTGCTAGTTGAATCCAACTGCAAAGCCTTAGGGATTAGTTTCATCAATGAGCAAGCTGAGTCATCCAACAGGAATTTTCAGGTTGCCTTATCGCTGGCAGAATGTGATTGGTATCGTGACATTTTGTATTTTCTGCAAGAGTTGAAGCCCCCCGATGGAATGGGAAAAAGTAAAGTGAGGGCTCTTAAGCTCAAGGTGGTCAGGTATTGCCTCATTGGCCAAACCTTGTACTGTAAAGATCCTCTAGGGGTATTTATGAGATGTCTGGACCTACAGGAGGCCCAAAAAGTTACGTTTGATTTTCATAGTGGCCTTTGCGGGGGTCATCATTTCTGGAAGACTACAGCCCACAGGATACTCTGAGCGGGGTATTATTGGCCCACATTGTTCCCCGATGTCTGCAGGGAGATCAGAGCGTGCGCCAAATGTCAAAAGTTCTCAGGAAAGCAACAGCTCATGTCGCTGCCATTGAAACCCATAGTGGCCTCGGCACCTTTTCAGCAGTGGGGGTTGGACTTCATCGAAGAGATTCATCCTCCCTCAAGTGGTCAGCACAGATGGATCTTGACTGCAACAGATTATTTCACCAAGTGGATAGAAGTTGTCCCCACTAGAAGCGCATCACACAAAGTAATTATCAGCTTTCTCGAGGATATCATAGCTCGATTTGGCTGTCCCAGCAGAATCGTCATCGATAATGCTGCTTCTTTCAAATATGAACCTCTAATTAAGTTCTGCGAGCAGTTCCAGATCTCACTAATTCACTCCACCCCCTACTATCCCCAGGGCAATGGTTTAGTGGAATCCTCAAACAAAAGCCTGATAAAGATTATCAAAAGACTGTTAGAGGATAACAAGAGAGCCTGGGATTCAAAATTGAAGTTCGCTCTGTGGGCTGATCGTGTCACAACGAAGAAGTCTCTGGGAACTTCGCTGTTTCAACTAGTCTACGGAGAAAAGGTGGTTTTCCCTACTCAGCTCGCCTTACCTGTGGCGAAATTCTTTCAAGACTACGAGGGAGAACCAGATCATATGATCAGAAGAATTCATCAGATAGTGGAAGTGCAGCAGATCAGAGAACAAGTGAGGGACGCAGCTTATACTCGTCAATAGAAGATCAAGCAGGCTTTTGACAGAAAGGTCAAGAAAAAGGAGTTCGAGATCAGGGACTTGGTCTTCAAGTGGGACGCACCCAGACAAGATAAAGGCAAGCATAGCAAGTTTGACGCCCTCTGGGTCGGCCCCTTTAAAATCGCTGATATTTTCTCCAACAACACCTATGGGTTGCAGGATCTGGAGGGTGAAGGGGTTTTCAATAGCCCAGTGAATGGGCATTTTCTAAAAAAATGTTTTATTTGAGCCTTAGACGACTCCTCTATTTGTAAATATTGTCTTTTACTTCTGTGTTTATTTTCTGTTATGTTTCGGCTTAATAAATGACTCCATAACCCAACAGCAAGACACTGAAGCTGCGGAATGAGTTCTTAGAGCATCATAGGGACGACTCTATCCCCCATGGAGCCTAATGTTAGCGATATTTATTGTCTCGGGATGAGGCATACCCATGTCTGCAGTTGGCGCGGGAAGTACCTGAGCATATCACGAGGTAATCCCATTTTTGTAGCAGCAAGTCAAGTAAGCGAGCGGGCAAAGTTTTGTCTTCAGCAGTCGAGAACCATCCTCAAAGCAAATCGACGGTCAGAATCTTACAGGGGAGATTGGCGAAATCCCGTCAACCGTTAGATCTCGGGAAGTTGCGCCGGGGTTAGCCCCTAGTGTGCAGAGGAGGAAAGTCGGGGTTTAGTTCATCGGAGAATCGGAGTTTTCGAGGTCAAGAAACCCTTACATGAGTGAATCGCGATACATGATTTCCCGACCTAATCAGAGCCGTCCGTCAGCAAAGGTACATGGCGAGAGATCCTACAAAGTCGGGGATCCCGGGAGCTAGAGTATCATGTGTTTTAGAATCACGACTCACGATTTCCCAATAGGCAGGAACAACTTTCAATAGTGGAAAACAGGTGGCAGGCTTTGCAACCAGGAGCGGATCGTTGACAAGTCAACAGCCATGAACCATTGGGTTTTGGGGAATCACAAGTCCCGTGGACACAAACATCGTGTTGTCAAAAACGCCAAAGCCCGATGGGAAGTTTGACCACGGTCACACAGGGACAGGTCATATGGACTATGGTCTAGCTGGTAGGGGCTAGCTCCCAAGAGGTGGAGCTCATCGCACATCGAAATATCGGGGATCCCGGAGGCAAGGAACTCACGCACTTCAAACTCGCGAATCTCGAATCCCTGAAATCCCGAATCCTCATCACACGCTTCCTTGCTGCCATGTCCATCCCCGTGTCATGCCAGCTCATATTCTCTTCCTTGCCCCTTGTTTTGTCCACCCGGCTCGTACACTTCAAAGCTCGTGAATCCTGCCATGTATTTCTACCCTATCACTTTCCCTCTGCCCATCCATCCACATGGCCTCTCCTCATCCCATATCTGCATCGAGTGTGTCCAGCTACCCCTGCCTGGTCACCATCCGTCCATCATTTTGTGTCAAGTCTCCCAGTCATCACGAAGGCCTCCATGTCCTGTTGATACAGAGTCAGCCGGGTCTTTCCCGATCTCAGTGAAGCAGTGATTGTAGTAGTTAATGGTGGTTGAACATCGTTTCCTCCATAAATGGAAAGCCCATAAATGACTGTAAGCTTGTCAATTCATTCACAGGTCCTTTGGAACGCGATTTCGTCTGATTGAAGTTCACGAACGTCCAAAGACTGCATGCGTAGTAAATGTGAAGACGTAATGCCTTCAATGCGATGTCTCGATTTAGCTTGCAGTGTTTTGTTCCAAGTATATGTAGGCATTTTTTCCATTTTGAAGGGATCGATGGTTGAGCAGAGCTCCCTATTGTAATGTTTAGCAACTATTTCAGTTTCTAGCTTATGTATCTGTATATGAGATTTCTTGTTTTATGACAGACAGTTCTTCTTTACCCGTCTAAGTTTTTCATCTTATGCTAGGAAGTTCGTGATTGACTGAGTCATGCGAATTGTTGCATTTATGTTATGATAAATGATTTATCATGGCATTATTGTATTTTCTAGTGCTCTATATTCAAATGCAAGAAGACCTTGTGTTGGGATGCTTTCTTCTATAGTCTGTTAGGAACTTGTTGTTTATAATAGACCTCCGCACTCTTCTCCATAAGTCTTCCGCCTGTTCACCCTTTACTATAGCTCACTGTCTGAAGTTTACGCAAGACCTCACTTGCTCATGCATGCCTGGCATGTTTTCAGAGTTGGACACTACTGTTTAGATTTTCCTTCCATTTGATCACCCATCTATGAACAATCGTGACACAAAACTGATGGGCGTCGGGCTCTGCTCCTGATAGCAATCCAGGAGTGACTTCCGTCGCCAACAACTTTCTTATATTTAGTGGTGAAGTTTTGAGAGAAGTTTCTATTAAATATGCCTTGAGAAAATGAAGATAAAAATCTTTGCAAAAATGTGGCTAATTACGGCAAGTCATTATTCAATTGATGCTTAGCAGACAACAAGTTTCAAATATAGAAATATTTTGAAGAAAAAACCTTCCTTTAAATCTCCTTGAAACTGTCTACTCTTGGTGAAATAAATACCTATAGAAATCTCTAGAATTGTCTATCAACAAAATTCAAAATTATTTACATATGTACAGTCGAAAATTCAGAAAAAAAAAACATTCAAGAACAAGGGGGGACTTTCCCATCTACTAAGGCCAATGCCTTGTCAGTTGACATGACCTGTAAAAAATCTTTTTGGAAGTGGGTTTGTGATAAAGTTTGAGTCGGTGTCCATTTACTACAAAGGAGACTTGTCCATCATCAATTGTTTTAATTTTCACGACCCCATTGTCATACATGTTGACTACCTCATACAACCACCGAGTGGTAAGTTTTCTTTTGAAGGTTTTAAATCAGGAATCAAACAACAAATCCCAATCACTCGGTTGGAAGTGTTTCTTCTTAATAAACATATCATGTCACTTGCTCCTCTGATTTTGGACTAATATTGTTCGTTGGATAGCATCTTTCCTGATCTCATCCAACTCGTTTAATTGTAGGGCTCATTGTTTATGAGCCTCATCTAAGTTTAATCCCAAATCTATGGCAATACGAAAGGTCCTTACTTGGAATTCTATTGGTGTAAGTACTTGTTTCCCATACACTATCTCATAACGGGTATGCCCAATGGTGTTTCTCCAAGTGGTCTGATATGCCCACAAAGCCTCTGGAAGCCTATCAGCCCAATCCTGATGATGCAATTGAATAGTCTTGGTTAAGATAGTTTCCATAACTTTGTTTATGGACTCTACCTAACCATTAGCTTATGGGTGGTATGGAGAAGACTTGCAGTGCTTGATCCCATATTTCTCCGTTATTTCTCTCATATGCTTGGAAGTGAATTGAGTGCCTCGGTCTATAACAATTTCACGAGGCACACCAAAGCAGGTAAAAATGTCTTCATAAATGAATTTGACAACGTGTTTTTCTGTAGCACTGAATAGGGATTTTTCTTCTACTCACTTGGTGACATAATCTGTACAAACCAAAATATAATTTTTCTTACGAGACATGGGTGAAATTTGTCCTACAAAGTCAAGGGCCCATTTCTCAAAAGTTTCTATCATAACTTGGGCATGCAAGGGCATTTCTTCAGCTGACGTGGGTCTTCCTATCCTTTGACAACTATCGCAACTCCTCACATACTTGGCAGCATCCTTGAAAATTCTAGGCCAATAGTAACCTGAATGTAACACCTTACATGTTGTATGTTTGTCAGAAAAATGGCCACCACATGGTCCACCATGACAACTTCGTAGGATTTCTGGTATCTCATCTTCTTGGACACATCTACGAATAATCAAGTCTGGACCAATATGAAAAAGTTCATGGCCAACCCAAGAGTAATTGGCACTTTGCGTAATAATTTTATGTTTTTCATGAGGTGACAAATGAGATGGCAACTTCCTAGTAGCCAAATAGTTTGCCATATTTGCAAACCATGGGGTATTTACAGAAAGGGAAAAAAGATGCTTTTATGGGAAACTATCATCTACGGGAATATCATCATCCTCATTTTTTATGTGTGAAAGAAAATCATCTACCAAGTTCTCCTTTCCTGGTCGGTCAAGAACGATGATATTAAACTCTTGCAATAGCAGGAGCCACCTAGTCACTCAGCCATTAGTTATGGGTTTATTCATGAGAAATATAATAGCGGAGTGATCTGTATGTACAAATACTTCGTAAAATGTGATGTAGTGGAAAAAATTATTGATAGCATGAACTACTGCCAAGAATTCCTTTTTGGTAACCGTATCGTTCAACTCAGCAGGGGACAACTTCTTGCTCAAAAACTAAATGGCATAGGACTATTGGTCTTCTTTCTTCCCTAATACTCCTCCTATTGCAGTATCGGAGGCATCAGTGGATATGTGAAATGGGAGAGCCCAATTGGGCCCCTTAAGAATTGGTGCCATAGATAACTTAGATTTCAGAGTTTCAAAGGCAGTTCGACACTGCTCAGTCCAAAGAAAATCAACATCCTTTATTAACAATCCAAACATGGGTGCAGCAATCCTTGTGAAATTTTCAATAAATCGCTAGTAGTATCTGGCATGTCCAAGAAAGATTCTCACCTCTTTCTGAGTCTTGGGGGGTGGAAGTCTTATGATGACCTCAATCTTAGCAAGATCGACTTTAATCCCTTCATATGAAACGTGATGTCCTAGAACCACTCCTTCAGTCAACAACATTTTACATTTTTCATGACTTAAAGACAAGTTCATTTCTTGGAATTTGATAAGGACTTTTTCTAAGTTATCCAAGGCTTCCTAGTAACTATTTCCATATACTGTGAAGTCATCCATGTATACCTCCACACAATCATGAATAAGATCAACAAATATCCCTAGTACTGCTCATTGAAATGTGTCATGATCATTACATAATCCAAATGGTAAGACCCTATAGGCATAGATTCCCTAAGGACAAGTGAAGGTAGTCTTGTCCTGGTCCTCGAGTGCTATGAGAATTTTATTGTACCCGTTATAT
Organism: Picea engelmannii; assembly: GCA_009831015.1. Classification (NCBI taxonomy): domain Eukaryota; kingdom Viridiplantae; phylum Streptophyta; class Pinopsida; order Pinales; family Pinaceae; genus Picea; species Picea engelmannii. The sequence goes on along the minus strand of ML787860.1, from coordinate 492,563 downwards.
CCATATAAAAAGGAGAAATATTTGTTTCCTGATAGGGTATCCAAGACTTGATCAATGAAAGGAAGAGGAAAATAATCCTTCAGAGTGGCCTTGTTAAGCTCCCGGAAATCAACACAAATTCTACATTTCTCGGTTACCTTCTTTGGAACCACTACCAGCGGGGATACCCATTTATTGTTGGAGATGGGATAAATAAATCGAACATTTAATAACTTTTGGATCTCCTCTTTTACTATATCCTTAAGTGTTGGGTTCATCATTCTCTGGTGTTTCCTAACAGGTGTTACTTCCCCCTGGGTATATATGTGATGAATACATGTGTCAAGGTGTATACCCTTCATGTCAGTGTATTCCCAGGTGAATGCCCCTGATTGTTCTTTAAGGACACTTACTAACTGCTTTTGTTGGTATGCATCTAGTCTAGAATTTATATGTAGAAATTTTCTTGAACTAATTTTGTAGGGCATGGTATAAGAGGTGGAAGACTAGTCTATCTCAAAAATAAAAGATGTTGAAGACAAAATTGATGGGTCCAATTGTTCCTAAAATTCTTCCCCAAACATGTACTCAAAATGGGGAAAAGATTGTGGAAAATCAACACACGTGATAGCATAAATAAATTGGTTTAGCACATTTTTTGTTGTGTGCTCCTGAAGTGCTCAGGAATGATCACTTGGAAATACAGGCTCTTCCCATTCCTCATTCTCGTATGGACATTCAGGCCACCATATATTCTCCATTATAGGTTGATCTGGTGGATATATGGTGAGCTTTTGTATAGAGAGTCCATTTGAGATGGTCATTTCTCCCTCTCTATAGCCAATAAATGCATTGGTTGTGTCTAATCAAGGTCTTCCCAAAATAACGGGGTGGCCTTTGGTAGGATCCTTTGAGTGGATGACAATAAATTCTACTGGGTACTCCCATGAGGCTAAAGTAACTATGATATCATCCAAAATTCCTTCAGGTATAACCCTGGTCTTATCTATTAATTCCAAAATGGTTGGGGTAGGTCTAAGAAGAGGTTTTAACTGTAATTCCTCCAAGGTAGTAACAGTCATAACATTGATGGCTTCCCCTAGGTCTATGAGAGTGTTCCCGATGAAAACCTCATTAATGGTTATGGTCACTACGAGGTTTCCTAGGTTCCCATATTTTTCTACCTTAGGTCGCTCTGATATGTACTCAGAAATTTCTCCTATCAAATGTACTGTTGGAGGATCCTTCTTCTTCCTTCCTGGCTTCTTAATACACAATTCTTTGACCACCTTATTGTAGATTTGAATATCCTTAATGGCTTGTAGCAAGGGAATCTTGACACAAATATTATTCAATTCATTCAAGATGTCAAATTCTGGTCGGGTGGTAGGTTTCTCGATTACTAACCTTTCTGGATAAGGAGGGGCCTTCGTAATTTCTGAAGGTTCATTTTGGGGAAGCTTGGGTTCTTGGTCCTTAGGAATAATAACATATTCCCACCTAGTTCCATCCGTGGATTTTTTGGGGGTTTCCTCTTCTTCTTCTTCCCGGATGACTACTAAAGGCCTTCGCCTATCTAGAACTTTTCCCGACCTTAGTTGAATCTCTTGCAATGGAACAGGAGAAATAAAATATGTCGGGAAGGCCTGCATCTCAACATTGTGAAGAGGTTGAGTGGGATTATTATTGGGATTGGTCATTGGTTGTGCCGGTAATAATGTTGGTCTTGGGGATCTTGCATTTTGATATTGTTACGGTTGTTGTGGAATAGGAGGTAAAGGTGGTGGAAAAAAACCTGGCAGAAGTTGTGAGATGTTCGGTGGGAACTGAGGGTAAGGATGGTTGGGCATAGGGATAGGTGGAGCTTGAGGTTTCCCTTATTTATTCCCTCCTCTCCATCCTTGAATCCAAGGATGGTGATATTGTGTAGACCAGTTTTTCCAACTTGGTGAGTTCCACTATTGTGATTGTTGATAATAGGGTGGAACTTAAGGTTGTAGATCTGGGTATGTAGGTTGATTCCTAGGTTGCCATGGCCTCCTAGGTGCATAAGAGGACTCCCCAGTATCCCCACTTCTATAGATGGCTAACAAACCGAGAAATGATGGACATTTCTCAATTGAGTGGTCCTTCATGTAGAAGCCACAAACTAAAATGTTATCTAATGGGAATTCCCTTGAGGAATGCTTCCTCCTGCATCTTGGGAAAAAATATGCTCATTGCTTCATTTTCCTCCTCCTAGTTCTTTTTAATATTTAGGGTGTCCAACTGAGAACCTATTGTGCTTAAGATATTTGTTTTGAAGTTCTCTAAAAGGTTCCCTATCTCTACCCTTGTGATACCACCTAAGCTAACTGGTTTTAAGTTTCTATTATAAGGATCTCGAACATTCTTCCTTGTTTTAGCTCTACTCCTCGAGTAGTTCTTACACATTTCATAGATTTAGGAAAATGTTTTATGGGAGATGTCACTTGATTCCATCAGGTTAAGTTTCTCTAGGTATTCCTTTGAAATCCCCTTAAGGAAAAGAGCCATGACTGCATGGTCTGGAAGGTCATGCTACTTTGATTTCTATGAGATATAAGAAAACCGATATTCTCGTCCTCTAACTGTTGTATTTTGAAAATATCATTATGAGAATCCTTGGATTTGCAGTAATCTTGGTATTTCTTAATAAATATATATTTCATGGCTTCCCAATACCTAATGTTGGACTCTCCCAACCCCATGAACCATCTTAGTGCAGAGTCCTTGAGGGTGGAAGGAAAGAGTTTTAGTTTATGGGCATCTTGTAAGTAATTGTATCTCCTACACAAGATGTCAAACTCAAATAGGAAGGTATCTGAGTCTTCACTGCTTTTACCGTAAGAGGTGGGTAGTGCTAAGAGGGGAATATTTTTCATATTGACATTATGTGTGGTGTCCAAAATTGGAAACCTAAAGGTGGTTTCGGTTTGGTTTCCATCTTCTTCTTCCTCCTCGTGTCTTACATTGTTGTGATCCTCCTGATCATCCATACTAGTTTGGTTTCCAAAAAGAGAGTACCTAGATGGTTTTATCCTCAAAGAGAATAAAGTATCCCAATGTTATTGTCTAAGAAAGGTATCCCTCTGATGGGAAGGTCTTCCGACTGCTTGGAAGTCTGGGACTCTACTCGAGTCGATTGATATTATTGGTGCCAAAGTTTTTGTTTCAATTTGAGAACAATTATATTGGTTGAACTACCAAACAGAGTATTCACATGTTTAGGTTCTATGATGTCTACAAAGTTAGGGTCTCCTAATGGTGGTGAAAAAACAAAGGTTTTGTTGGTTGGTTCTATGGAAGGCTCGAGTGGTATTGCTTCCTATCCCACTATTATTGATGCTTCAATTTTATGTTATATAGTGCTCCATGTTTTAGTCTCTTCAGAGACTACTTTAGCTCTTTGGGTTGAGCTAGTTCCTGCTTTTCGGTATCGATCTTTGGAGTTTATGAGTGGAATTTTCCTTCCCCCAAAAAGGTCGGAAGGGACCTTGGTCGAAAGGTTTGACTTAGTTTTAATGTATCTTCCTTGTGGATCCCTCGGTCTATTCATGAAAGAAAACAAAAAGAAAAACTACCATTGTGTTTAGGGGAACCTGCTATAACATATGCGCAGGTTCTTACCTCTCGTCTTAAAGTTCCCCTACCACCAAACTAATACTAAGGTTCAGAAATGATTTATCTCTTAATTAGTTCCTACCTTGAGACAACTCCCCGGCAACGACGCCAAAAATTATGGGTGTTCTATATGCACTAAATCCCTCAATTAAATTTTCAACCCGGGGTAAGTAAACTTAGAGTTGTAGCACTATATGTGCCAAGGAAGAAAATCTAGAGGAAGAATGATCTAACTAAGGATATGGTCTATCGAAGGGTTAATCTACTTAAGCAAATACTATCAATGAGCAAACCCTATTAAGAACTTTTAACTATTTACCCTAAGTAACTTTTAAACAAAGGATCGATGGATTGTTCCTAAAGAAGCAAATGAAAACCCTACTTTGGACAAGTTAACCTATTTAATATAATGAGAAACAAAAAGTAATCTATTCACTCTATTCAAATCAATGAGCATCAGCAAGTAAGAAAATAAACAATCAAGCAACTTAACCTATTAAAACTTCTTCAACAAGTAAGCTACAAAACTATTCAGCAAGTAAACTTATCAAAACTAATCAACAAGTAAACTAATCTAAACTACTCAGCAAGCAAACTATATTCTTAAGAAAAAACTCATAATCATTTCTAATCTGCAACAGAAAATCTTAACCTACTTAATTAAAAGCATCATGACAGTATTCAAAGATTAATCAACAATTATTCTTAATATACAATAACAATAAACTTAAATATGATGATTATGTCTTCAGTGCCTTATGACATCACGATGTCATATAATGATTAGTGATAGCTCAAGAGGAATAAATTCAATATTAACTTCTATGGAGAAATGAAAAGTATGAATCAAGCAATCTAACGAGAGCTTAGCCATCATAGAAGAAATATCAACTATCCCAAAAATACATGTGATCTCTCAATTCATATATCAATCATCAATGATAAGAAAACACTATTCTACTTAATTCAAATGCACTCTTATGCTAAATCAAGCAAATTCACACGATTAGAAACTCATAACTAAAATCTTAATTCAAATTCAACTTCTACTTAAAAATTGCAATTTAAATCTAGAACGGAAATTTCATCAATTAAACTAAGCTAAATCCATTATTAAAAACTCAGATTGCAAATTGAAATGCTTGTAAAAACATAATCAAAAACCTACTTCTATCTTAGCATACTACAACAAGATTAATAAGAAAAATAGATTCAGGAAAGCATTTCTAAACTAAGAATTAAATTAACAAAACTCGCAACTATTAATCCATCGAAACTTGTAAAAGAAACTTTGTACTCTATGTTAATTAATACGCTGTTCTAACTACTCCGTTTTAACCTACAGAAATTCACTTTAACATTTAACACACAACAAGGTTAGTAGCTTGCAAGCCATTCACTAATAATTAAAAGACACGGCATATTAACAATTATCTCCTACAAGCAACCTACAAAAGGAAATTTAAACAATTAAATGATGAACAACAAACACACAGTGTTTAAAATGATAAAACACATGTAATAGGAAATAAAGTAAATGATAATTACACAACTGAAATATGAAAGTTGTATATCTAAGTATTCACCTAGGCCACTGGTGGGGGCCCCAGTAGGTTGCAGCTACTCCTCAACAGCAAATCACAAGCTAAATCAACATGGTTCTGGAATTAAATTAAAAAACGCAGTCTAGCACAAGTTTGCAGAAATGTCTAAGTTACACAGCGAAAACAATTCTAACAATTATTCACTACTGGTTTGGCCACTACTGTGGTATTTATAATGATTACAATTCGAGAGGTCGACCATTGGAAGGGTCGACCTCCTCTAAAAATGGTAAATTCCATTAAATGCGTGCTAATAGCCTTTAGCTTCTAGAAACTGAACGAGCCACTCAACGATTAGCATAATTGCTTAATCCAAGATGTCAAGAGCTCAGTATCTGGAGGCCACAAAGGTGAAAAAAACCCATGTCGTTGATTCAACCAGCACATGCCGCCAATATAACAACCGCCAACTCGCCCACGCTCCAAGTGTTGGATGCAGTGTCGGACGCAGTTTCGGATGAAGTGTCTGATCAGGTGTTGGATGGAGTGTCGAATGAGCTACCAGATGGAAAATCGCATGGTGAATTCATCATGTGACACACAAATCATGCATCAGATTCTTTTAGACATTAAATCAAATTGAATTTAACTCAAAACCATCGCAAAACATCAATTTCACATACCTGGTATAAAGCTATGACGAATTGATATAAAATCCTTCAAAACTTCTTCAAAATGGTTAAATACACATATAATATCGGTAAAAAAAGGATTCAATCATCATCATAAAACAACCAAATCACAAGCCCAACAATTACATGCCAGTGTTGAACATATACCTGAAGGGTTTGTGGTGTTTTTGATGACCAAGTTCCTCCACACATGAAAACCAAATACCCGACGTGAACAGTATCTGAAAAGAGAACATATAAAAATTATTTGATGATTTTTAACATGAGCAGGTGTACCTGGACGTGATGTGAGAAAAATTCTCCCCAGGGGCTGAGTATGGATGGTGACCTAGGGAATGTGACTATGTATACGTCGGGACCCTGATCTCATGCTTGAAGACGAATCGAGAAATAGAGACTCAGAGCTCCTGTAACTGAGTGTGGAAGTTTGGCAAAAGGGACTATATATGGTTGTGGGGCCCACAATGCCACCTCATTTGTACTCATTGCTATAGTGAATTGACGAGATTATTTGGAGGAGTTTCAAATATTACAGGAGTTCAAGCCAACCGATCTAGGATTTGCGAGAGTCAGGTTTGTGGTCCCATACTCCTGCACAATAGATAGTTTCTATTTTTGAGGTAGGGGTTGTACGGATGGTCGTACTAGGGTAGGTTTAGAGGTGGGCCCCCAAATGAACGAGAGAAGGAAGTATACCCATGTGGAGGTGCACGGATATAATTCCATCTCCCGTGCATGATGTGCGGCTTCAACCCATTTGGTGAAGTAATCGACTGCCACGACGATGTACTTATTTCCATTACTAGATGGAGGGTTGCAAGTCATGAAGTCTATGCCCCATTTGCATAAGGGGTCGGCAGTGATGTTTGGGTGTAGAAGGTCAGGTGGTGCTCGTGCTTTGTTTGCATAGAGCTAGAATTTTTCACATCACTTAATGGCGTGGATGCATTCATGAAACAGTGTGGACCAGAAGTATCATGCTTGAATGTTTTTTTGGGTGGTGGACATACCTGATAGGTGGCCACCGCAAGCGCCACTATGGAAATCATCCAAGACTTTGTCTTCTTCGTCGATGGTCAGACATTGGTAGAGTATGGTGTTGACCCCATGTCGGTACAACACATCACCGATGAGGAGGTATCGAGGGGCCTGATGGCGAATGCACCGACGATCATCTCGACAGAGATGAGACCCAAACTTTTGTGTCTGAAGGTAGACGAGAAGGTCATCGTACCAGGGGTCATCCAAGGGTATGAAGAAGAGGTGTGCGTTTGGAAAATCCATATTGATGGGTGAATATTTAGCGTCTGAGGGAAACGTCGTGATGAGTTCGACGAGCACAAGTGATTTCTTGCTTTTGGGAGTTGAGAACTCTAGGTCGTATTCCTGAAGGATGACGATCCATCGAGAAAATTTGCCATTAATTTGTCATCGACTAAGCAGGTACTGCATGGGGTTAGAATCTGCCACAACTTTGGTAGTGCGAAGCAGAATATAGTGACGCATTTTTTGAACTGTGAGTACAACTGCAAGGGCTAGTTTCTCATCATGATTGTACTTCAGGGGTGGTCCTGAAAGATTTTTATTGATGTAGTAAATAACATGCTCTCGTCCATCATCCCCTATTTGGACGAGGACTCTTGCTACTAAGACGGTTGAGGATGATAAGTAGAGGATGTAATCACGATCATAGTCTAGAGGACTAATCAAAGGGGAATTGGATAGCATCTCTTTTAAATCATCAAAAGCGGTTTGGGCATGTTCATCCCTTTGAAATGGGATATCATGGTGTAGTAAGCGAAGGAAACCATGTATGCGAGTGGCATAATCTGGGAAAAAGCGTCGTAAAAAGTTGGCTTTGCCTTGTAGGCTCTGCAGTTGGCGTAAATTCCTAGGTGGTGGAATTTTTGTGATGAATTGGACCTTGAGGGGGTCCACTGTGATGCCATGTTGGGAGACTATGAACCCAAGGAGGCATCCGACAGTAATGCAAAATACACATTTGAGGGGGTTCAAGTGCATATTGTACTGGCGACATCGTTGAAAGACAACCCGTAAGTCGTCTAAATGTTGAGTTTGTTTCTTGGATCGAGCAGTGAGGTCGTCCAAATAAGCGAGGATGATGCGAGAAAGATCATGGAAAACATAATTCATGGCCCGTGAACGTTGCACCGAAGTTTGTTAGCCCAAAAGGCATGACACGATAAGAAAAAGCGCCCCATGGGGTAGTAAAAGAAGTTTTATACTAATCTTCAGTATGGATTTGGATTTGATTGTAGTTAGAGAACCCATCTATGAAGGACAAGGCCTCGTGTCTGACACAATCATCGATATTTTGGTCGATGAAAGGGGTTGGAAAGTTGTCTTTGGGACAATCATGGTTGATATCGCGAAAGTCGGTGCAGATGCGAATAGTGCCCTGATTTTTGTTAACGGGGTAGGTTTGGAAACCCATGAGGTATATGCAATGGGGTATATTAACCCTGTGGCACGTAACTTGTCAATTTCGGCTTTGATAGACGCAGCTTTGGATGGGTGAAGTGGGAGTTTATTTTGACAGACTGGGGAGACAACTAGCCATGTGTTGATGTGATGTTCAACAATAGAAGGATCGAGGTCGGGCATCTCTGTATATGACTAGGAAAAAATATCCCGGTATTCGTAAAAGAGAGCTTTCTAAGCTGTGAGTTCTTTAGGGGAGCATGTGATGCCAATGGTGATTTCCTCTATTATTCTTGGTTTGATGGAAATGTCGATTTTGACAGTGGGGGAGATGTTCGCCATGTTGCCTTATTCAAAAGCATATGGGGCAGGGATAGGGTTGTTGAACCAGTCTATATGCTCGGACGGAATAAAATCCTTGGTTTTGATTGAACATATGGAGGATTGTCTAGGTGGGTCAAAGGAATCATGTGAGAGAAAAAGTGGTCTGTGATGGAGCACATTCCATGGGAAATAGGGAGTATTGAGTTCCTCCAGGATATCTTCATCGTAGTGAAAAATGTGATAATGCAAGGGATATGTGGAGGTGACATGGGTGACTGTCACAGTGTGATTGTATTCAAGTGGTGAAGACATAGAGGGGATGTCACAAGTATGTTGTGACAGCTCGCTTGACATAAACCAAATGTTCAGATATTGTGGGGGGTAAATTGTGATAGGGGGTAAGATTTCTTGGGGGGAATGAATCGGAGAATTGGGGGGATTTGAGGGAATATCCTCACATAGTCTATCCATGAACCATGGAGGGGTGGGAAGTGACTCAGGTTCAAGAGAGGTGATGTGAACAGTATCTAGAGAAGGGATAAGGGGATTCACTTGCATCGCATGAGGTGAGGTGGTTGAATTATTTTGAATAAGGGTTATTTGATGATGCTTGTATTCAATAATCAAAGGACATTAGTATGTGAAATGAGAAAGGGAGTCACAAAGAGAGCAAGGGCATCTCATCCATTCGAGGACTGAGGTAGAGACATAATGGATGTCGGTGACGTGGGTACCCGAAAGTGGTGGTGGAGAGGGCTCTTGTTGAAAGGTTTGGCATACTATCGTTAGTGTCTAGTGAAACTAAGGTAGAGTTGGGCAATGATGAGTGTAATGGCCATATTATGAATAGATGGCGCAAGAGAATTTGGTTCGCAACCCTTCACTGCCTATAGTGGGGGACATTGTGGTAGTACTAGATGTGCTTGGTGAAGCAGTGAGCGATGTGGTTGCTCGAGGGAGTTGAATTAGATTGCGTAATTCGGGAAGAGAAGGACATCTATTAGTGGGGTGTCCCTCTCTTTCGCAGAGTGTGCAAGGAGGTTGAACTCAGGGAGGAAGTGGAGAGGTGGGATCTTTCTTCTTCTGTCTGCCCCCAGCCATAGTAGTGGTGCTGGTGATTGGGGGTGAGGGTGGCATGGTCGGAGTTAGTAATGGGATCTGCATTGGGATTCCATTTGATTGGGGAGGGAGGGATGGTTGAGGAACCATCCTAGGTGGGTGTAGATACCATACAAGGATGGCGAGCACCATGTTGGGAAGGCTAAGCGTTGCGGCTACCTGAAATGCTTGTACTCCTGGTGGTGGGTAGAAGAAGGGTATTTGAGTGATGGCTTGGGGGATTGTCTCCCAAACTGGGATTTTCCCCGGGGGGAGGGGGAAATCGGGGATAAATGATGTAGTAGGGTTCTCAAGGAAATCCTGACGTAAAATGTCTTCAACTGGTGGGACGTCAAGGTGAGGAAAGGCCTCAGGCGGAGGGATGGTGTCTCCAATTTTAGTTCCATTAGAAGATACGACACACACTTTTGTTGAAGGGTGTATGAGAGGTGGTGCTCCATGGTATGCCCCCAGCAAGGATGGGTCCTTGAAAATTATGGGGCCCATATCGATGAGTGAATAGGCATCAAAACTAGTACGGACAAGAGGTAGGATGTTATCGATGTTGGCGGAGTGGTTAGGCTCGTAATGTGAGACTTGGTCGATGGTGATGATTTTCCCATTGTGGGGGAACATCATCGTTCGAAACACAGAAGAGGCTACTACCTTCATAGAGTACATGTAGCTATGTCCAAACAAGATATTGTAATCGAGTGGGGTGTCGATAAACTCAATGTCGATGAGGATGGATTTTCCCCCGAGTTCAACAAGGACATTTTGAAAGAGCCCTTCAGGGGAGGATGGTCGACCATCATAGTTGCTTAAGGTGATGGTTGATGGTACTAGCTAAGGGGAGCCAAGTTTATACCAAACAGTTTTGGACATGATGCATGTGGATGCACCTTCATCAATGATACACCGATGAACTGTAATGTTTCAAATCTTGATTGGTATCTGGAAATCTACCAAAGAGGGAAAATGAGGTTCCCCACCATCTAGATCAAACGTGATGAGTCTAGTATCAGTTGGGTCAACTGCCCCCAAAGTGGAAAGTAAGGATTTTTGTTGAGTTGGACAGGTTTGGAGGACCTCCAATACAGACATGGTTGTAGGGGACTGCTCCAAGTCATCGACCAGACTGTAATTGTGTACTACCCTAGCCTGAGAGTTGTGGACATTTCGGCGTAGTGGAATGTGAGTGATACGAATGGGGGGTTCATTGTTAGGGTGTGGAATCATCAAGGGTTTTTTGGTTGTATATGGAGCTACTTCCGAAGGGGTGGGAGTAGATTCAGGGGGTGCATTGTATTAACGACCGTGCGTTTGCAGAAGAATTTCTTCTTCGCTAGTGAAGAGGATATTGCGATCCACCGGATTTCCAGGGTGAATGGACCCTGGGTTTTGATACTATCCCATTTGTGGTGGGGCAAGATGTACCTCTTATTGGGTATTCATCACACCTTGGTGTGGAATATGGTTTTGCAACACGGCCAGGGGTGGTTATTTCAAATACTGTTGGGGAGCCTTTTGAGGGGTAGGAGGCACTGGAGGACGTGGCGCGTTCATGGATTATCTCATCTATTTGAAGTCATCAATTTGGGGGCAATGGTGAGTCTAATGGCCATGCTCATTGCAAAGAGAGCAAGGGAAGTTTGTTTGGAGGTTGTTGTTGTTGTTCCTCCCTTGGTGTTTGTTGTTATTGTCCCCTTAGGGGTTCTGGTTACCTTGATTCTGGTTTCCCCCAGCAGGTTGGTTTGGTTGGGGGTTATTTCCCCCTGGTCCTGGCTTAGTATTGTTTCATTTTTTTCCTTTCTTCTTGGAATTATTTAACTGATGGGCCAGATTTATCGTATTCAACTGTTCAAAATTCTGAAATTGTTGAATGGGAGAGGGCTAAATAAAGTTAACATTGACGTGTGGTTTTCCATGTGGAGGACTAGGGAATGGGAAATACAGATTGTTTTGTGGTAACGATCCATAGGGCGCATAGGATGGTGAAGTGCTTTTACTAGTTCCCAGGTTATAGGCTAAGGTAAAAGGGGGACCAGAACTTGGTTGACAGGCCAGGCGCATCATGGGTGCTGGTAAGGGTCCACTCATGGGTGGAAGGGGGGGGAATGGGATATGGTTGTTGGTAAGGGGCAAGAAAGAAATAATACGGTCCTCCATATATCGGTAGATATTGGGGTGTCTCGTACATAGGTGGTGGTTGAATGTATGAATTGTGGTGTGTCGTGGTACCAATCAGTCCATCTGTCGCATGAGACATCCCAGGTTTGTCCTCGCCAAATGGTACGGGTCTCGGTGCATCAGGTATTACTGTGTACAAGTATCATGACTGAGCATAAATGAGGTCGAAATGTTGAGCCTTGTTGATGGCTTCCTCTTCGGATTGGGGGAAGGTGGATGCCACATCTTTGGAAAGTATAGAAACGAGTGATTTGAGAAACCAATCGAGACGTTGTTCTTTGGTGGTTTCGGCTTTACATAAACTACGTCATCAACGTCATTCGTGAATGTGGTCGAAAATGTACGTAGTTGAGGTTTGTTTTCACTCAGAAAACAGTTCTAGACCAGTGTCACGATGAACTGGTAGTTGAAAGAAGGCCAAGAATGCTTTGTCCAAAGATTCAAAAGTCACGTGGTACTCTGATTTTTCGTCCACATACCATTTGGCTGATGGACCAGTGAGTGTTCATTGAAATAACCTTAATCCAATGGAGTCATCCATGATGTTATTTGAAGAGCACCATAAGTGGAAGGTCATGACATGGTTTGCGGGATCTTCCCCCGATTTTCCTTCAAATTCTGGAATATCTGAAGGTAGTTTGGTAGGCATATTGGACCATGTGGGATCATGCAATATAGGATCATTCATGAGTTTACTCAAATCAGGAATGTTGAGAGACGCTAAATATGGCATGGGGGGTGGCAGTGGAGGATTAGTTCCAGCCATGGTGTGAGCAAGTCGTGGACCTAACCCTTGAGGGGGATTTGGTGGGGTTGTACTTCTCCCTTCAGAAGAAGTTTGTTCCCTGCCTCCTTGTAAGGGAGAGCTAGTGGATGGATGGCCTTGGGAAATGGTCCCAAGTAAAGTGGAACCAAGCAAAGTTGATCCCAAAATAGTGGCACTCACAAGGGTGTGATATGGTTGAGTCGGTGAGTGGGCAAGACTAGGAACTCCTCCTAGAATAGGAGGGATATTATGCGAGCATTTGGAATGACAGGGATTCTGTGGGTCCCCTATGATGTCCGACTAGAAAACTGAATGTGTGAAAATGGTGATGAGAGCAATAAATGAACAAGAGACTTGTATAATTTTGGACCTTCACAATATATCTTGCAATTGCGTGTAATCAAATGAGCATCATACATAAATCAACTGAAAATAAGCATACATGTGGGTAGGTGGATTTTGTCCGCATGGGAGAACAAATAAAACAAATGCTCGTGCCCTAAAAGATGTATCATCTTTCCTCTCAAATAACACTGGACCTTCCAAGAGCACTCAATAGTGTGTAAATTCTAACCTTGTACAATGTCTATTGTAAACAAATATTCAGAAAAGAACAGAAAAGATACAATGGCAAATACAAACATTACACAGAGATTTTTCCCCTGGAAACCCAAACCGGGAAAACCAGCATATATTATATTCATTCATTGTGTTACATTGTTTACAATACAATATACATATAGGAGCCAGCGGCATCCAAAACCCTAACCCAATGACCTGGATTAGTCCAAAACCCTAATTCCTTAACCAGAAATAGAAAACCATCGGCAAAAACCATGTGTTGAAAAAACCACCTAAATACATGACACGTTTCTCAAGGTAGGTGTCACGTTTCTCGAGGTAGAAAAGAAAATTCGGGGGCACTGCACCCAACACATACACTCAGACACTACTACTCGTGCAAAGAATATAACACATACCCAACACAGTGGGGTCTGAAGCCACCAGAAGAGAAACTAGTGAAGGATGAAATAATTAGTTATAATGAGGGGTAGAGGGTGCATATCCCGAAAGAGCTGGCGATATTTCCCAATAGCCACACAAAATTTGATCAAGGTGCAATTGCCACTTGGGTAGATTTCCTAAATTTGGCCACTAGGTACCTCGGTCAAAGTGCGGCATTTAGATTTTCATCCTAAGAAATGGGTCACGAGATGGATCCCTTCCAAGAGTTGGGTGACTCAAGGGGGGATGCACAGAACAACCGGACCTCAGACTTCAACCCTTCATGGGTATCTCCATGCCTTATGGTGTAGGAACACTTGACTTGGAGGATTTAAAAGTTCTCTATTTGTCAACTTCTAGTGTTTGAAAATGTGAGAACCAGATAACATGAGGTTATTTGGATGCCTACCCCTGAGATCCTACCTAGACTAAAAAAATTCTTTTGGCACCTCCTGTGGAGGAAAACTTAGTGAGTTTTTAAAATAAATTTAGATGTGGTGGGCTGAGAGATTGGGGGTGTGAACCAATCTCGTTTGAATTAAGTGGGTGTGGATAATTTCTTCAAGAAATAGTGGGATGTTTCAGAATTCCTTTGGATAACACCTACTTCGACCTCCACAATTCAAGATGGAATTATGTGAGTGAGTGACTTTGTGTGCGAGCAAGTGATAAAACGTGCCAAATTTTTAATGAGTTAGGTTCGAATTTGCAACATGTGGACTTCCTGTGGTCCTTATAGATATTTGTTACCTATCTTACTAAGTGTCATTGGTACAACCTTGCAAAATTTCAAAACCCCTAAAGAACTAGCATGTGGACATATGGGTCCTTACCAATCCTTTAAACTCCCTAATGTGGTTTACACTAAGAAAGCTTGAAAAAATATCTTAGATTGCAAGCATCTGGGCATGTATGGGTCTGTTACTTTGATCTTTAAACTCTCCTAGTGATGTAAACTAACAAAGTAATTTCAAGAAACTATCCTAAGTTTTCAACATGTGGGCATGTATGGGCCCTTGCAAATTTTAAGATCATTTCAAAAAGAAACTAAGAGGAAACCTAGGGGGGCTTTGTCCTCTCCTAAATATTTTGTTAAGGGAGATGAAATGTCCCCTTAACCACCTTTCTAATTCTTAAGATCGCTCTATGGTACAAGAGAAGAGCATACTCAATGATCAAAGTTGATTTTTGGTCCCAATGTAAGTGTTTTTTATATGTGATAGAAAACAATCTCAACGTTGTTTTTACAACCTAAACAAGCCATCCATGTGGCAACCAAAGCAAAAGAGGAGAAATATGGTTATTTTTACCCCCTAAATGTCTATGTTTAGTTAACCTTTAATATGGGAAAGGAGTCTAAGTGGAGTGCATTTACAATTTGCATGAAAGCAAGATTTTGAAGGCTAGGGGTCTTCATATCATCACAAAAACTCTTACAATTTTGAAACTCTAGAAATGTGTGTGGATTACTATTCAGACAGAGACGCAGTGGGCATACAATGTGCAGAGAACAGAATTCATTTGGGTGCACAATGCATAGAGAAAAGAATCATTTTGGGTGCATAGTGCACTGAGTGCGTGTCTGTGGGTTGAAATACCCGCGCACGTTCTGGTGCACGTCAGGGGGGGAACTTAAGTTAAATTCTCCTCCTCTAGCTCTAAACTTGGCTCTTGGCAGGTAAGGCTAGGCCAGTTTTGGTACCTGCAAGACAAATGGGTCAAAAAGAAGTGCTCTCAAAGCCCAAATAGGGTGGAAATTGATACTTATTCCCGAGTATAGTCGCCAATATGTTGTGTCTATTTCATCACTTGGGTGAGAAAAACAAGGGCACTTGCATGTCTAGTTGGGCCTACTAGAAAAGACAGAGGTTAGTGCATGAGTTAAACAATCCAAGCACATGAAATAAACAACTAAAAAAACTAAAAACAACTAAGGAAATAAAACTAAAATGCATAAGAAACTTTGAACCAAAAACAATCAACCAATGACCAAGATTATGCCATCAATAGATAACTATATTAGTTGGCAAAACACCGTAGAGAAATGAGGACTTGTGAGTCCCTTCTTCCTCCTTGGGAGGGCTCTTGAGTTCCCTAATGGAGAGCTCTTCTTACAATGGTAGAAAAGAAAGAAAATGATGAAGAAATCAATGCCTATTCCCTCAAGAGATGAGCGGAATGGCCTATTGGAATGTTTCTAGAATGCTCCAAGAAGAAAAAAGGATTCTTAAGGGAGGATTGAGGCAGCATAACAATACTATGAAATTCTTAAATTCTTAGTGCACCCATGGCCTCCATTTATAGCATGTCTTCAAGGTAATATTCAATTGGTTCTTGGTGTGAACAAGGGGCCTTTTAGGGCATCCTTTGGTCCTTGACCAGCCCCCCATTTGGATTCATCTCAGATTTGAGGGTCAAATCAAGTTGGGAGCTAGTCCATAAGTGGTTTGGGGGGCGACAAGAACCATAAATGCATCATTCATAGGAGTGTGTGGCTTTTCTCGTACACAGTCGTGCATATGGCGCATTGTGCACTCCACGGGCTTCTTTGGCCCACGCACTGTGTGAGCGCTTCCTTTAGTGAGTTAGCGCATGTCAATTTTTGCCCAGTTGTATAGTTTTTGCCTCTTGGAAATTCATTTTTGGTGTTGCAGGTGAATTAATGGTTGTTTGTCATTGTTGTATTTCTATAACCATTTGTGTGCAATGTTGCGGACGAAATTTCAGTGAGAACAACTTGGACCATACATCTACCTTTCATTAACCTTCTTTCTTTCTAAATGGAACAATTATTTATCTTCTTTTATGTCTCACTATTATTGTTGCACTAGATCTTAGTCTTCATTACTATATGTTTCATTCTCGTTTACTTCCATCAAGTCTATAGAATCTTGACTTCTTGTCATGAAATATAATTACAATTATCATGACCTACCTTTTCAAACAACTCGGCAACATTATTTACACTAGTTTTAGGTTCCATTTCAATTATTCCACAGTTAAAACTTCTTTAAGCAATCTCAGTGCTATGTAGATCATTCATATATGTCACACCTCCATTACTTGCTTGTTACATATGGTCTTCTTCTGCAATTTCATCAAGTTATTCATCAAATGTGTCAACAATCATAAATCTATGACATCCTTGGATAATGACATGTTCATTGTCATTGGTATTCTTCTCATGACTTTCAATGTTTTATTATGCTTCTCTGTTGACTTCTACAATAGTCACTTGGTCTAATATTTAAAGTATTTCATTGTCATCTTCTACTTCTCCCTCACATTGTTGTAAATGGTATTCTTCCTTTTCTTCTTCATGGTCATCAACCTTTGTTTGTTCAATACATCACTTAGATAACCTTGGACAACATTTTATTCATTGTCACCAACATCATAACCTTTGAGGTTATCTTCTGCAACGCCTCTTTTTTTTTCTCCTTGTACTCAGTCTATCATCTCAATTATTCTTATGTCATCTTCAATTTGTGTCTCAATAATTTCATGATATTTGGGTCCATATTTATCCATGATTTCTTTGAAATCTATGGAAACAATAATATGAATGGATTTAGAACAACATAAGTTCCCAAAGGAGCCTATGGCTACATTTCTTCTCTCATCAACTGACATGGGATATTTTGCACGATTTCATCATCATCTTCTTCTTCAAGAAAACATTCTATTATAGGATTTTTAATCTTGTTTGTCTCTTCTATCCATAGAGGACTTCCAAACAATTCCTTCTCATTTTTTAATGGAGTTTCACGTGTCTTCTATGTACACACATCCTATAGCTATTATTTATTTTCATGAGCCATATTCACAAGTTTCTTTCATTGTTGGGTTTCCGCTAAAAACTCCAACCTTTCCTTTATTTCTTTTAATAAGTATCTCTTAGATCTCTTGTATCAATAGTCATAATTTCTCGAGGAATATTCTCCAAGAATTCTAAATTGGTGCTTATTTCCCTCGTCTCATTCATCACATTCAACTTTCTGTGATCTTCTTCCCTATTTCTTCTTTCTCTAGGGTTTATTTTCTTTGAACCCATGTTGCAATCAATGCAATCTTATTATATTTTTGTGTCATGTCTCTTCTTGTCAATTGCTTCTTCACTCACCAACATCAAAACAACCATATATACTTACATACATGATATGTCCTTATGGGAGAAAATCCTAGTAAATTCATCAATTACAAACTCTTATTGTTTGTTATAGAATCACTCACTCCAACAATCTCTTTTACTAAACTTGCCTTCACCACGGCCACATGCAACCACATTTCAAGGACACCTTCTCTTCAACATGAGAACACAATCCTAATTTGATACCACTTGATGCAATACCTGAGGCATNTTATAGAATCACTCACTCCAACAATCTCTTTTACTAAACTTGCCTTCACCACGGCCACATGCAACCACATTTCAAGGACACCTTCTCTTCAACATGAGAACACAATCCTAATTTGATACCACTTGATGCAATACCTGAGGCATGCAGATAAAAGTTACACAACATAAACACAATACCATACACTCATCAAAGATTGAAATTCAACATACATTCAATAGAGAATTAATATCTAATACTCAACTAAAATTTACCATAACTAATTGTACAGACTTTTATTGAGATTAATGGCCAGTGCTCGCAAGCCTTATTAAATTCATAAATACTATGCACAGATCTTTAGATCAACTAACACTACTAGGAAATACAAATGACCCAAACAATGGAGTGCGAAAGCCCCTATTACATCACTCTCACAAGTATTCAAGCTATGAGGCCATGAATTTTCAATTCAAAAGACTTTTCATTTCTTTGGGTAACCCAAGCAGTTACATTTATCCAAATTATACATGGTTATTAATTGTCTCTTTAGCTTCTAGATACAATAAAAAATTAGTAATTTGAATATTCAAAGTGAAATTGAAAACAAAAATAAGCACATGGAAGAAATTCTTGGTTTTCTTGTTTCACATTTTGTTTGGCTTGGGTTGTAATGTATTCAATCACCTAATTAGGTTGTAATCACCATTATTACATGGAAATTATGGGTAGTTAGAATGTAGCAGCATAAATAACGTTTCCTATAACAGTTTCCTCCATTACCCCTGAATGCATTCAACCATTTCAATACATAAACATCATATTATACAAGGAATAATTATAGTTGGTACATGGTAAAATACAACATCATACATTTATAGAATTTTCCCATGCAAATTAAGTGCATTCTTCATGATGTTGTCATCTTTTGAGATACCCACAAGGCCATAGTTGGAAATTAACTTACATAACGAAGGTAGAATTATGTCCTCTACATTACAAATATGGTTGTAATAGCCTTTAACTTTGCATAAGAATATCTCCCAAATAATCCATAATGAAACGCTAAGCCAATATTAAATTCTAAACATATATTTTTCCCAATTAAGCACATAATTCTCATTTACACCAATACCCACAGGCATTAGTCATCGAGATATAAATAATACAAACCAAATAACTCGTCCCTTGTGGGTTGCATTAGGTGAAATAGTTCTAGGGGGTCATTTTTCCTCCTAGCCATAGATACCAACTCATGTAGGTGCCACCCATGTGTCAAGCAATGAAACAACAAGGGTGAATTTACCAACTATGGCTCTAATTTCTCTTACTTTGCCAAATTCAAGAGCTAATGAAGTCCTTGGAAGATGCCAAAAGAAGAATTCTTGGAATAAAATACTTAATTTGAGGAAAACATATGATTTGGGATCAAATCATATTAATAACAAGAAACCTAAGAAGTCATTTTGATGTGGTCCAAGAAACAAAGATTCTAGAGCGTAGGGTACATATTGAGATTACTAAATCTTGGGAGTGTTTAGGAGACAAATCTTGTGGTGGATGAAGTAATTAAGCACTTAAATGCCATAACTCAATTTGAATTGAAATTATGGGTATCAAAGACAGAACTTCAGTTATTATGTTAGCAATTTCAATACATTCTAAACAAAGTCTGATTAAGGTAACTCAAAGAAAATGCAGGGTTTGTTATTTGATTGAGGGATTGTAAGTTGATGTCAATTTTTTGTAAGTTAACCAAAGGATTGTAGTATTTCATTCTTATTTCCATTATATTATTTGTTTCTTCATCTAACATGTATTCTCTTTGTATCTTAGGCATCACTTGCTTACCTTTGTTCCTCAACGTACTTGCTTCTTTCATTGGTCTTCTTTTGTCTTTTCAATAATGAATTGACTATCATTTCATCCTTATAGAGACACCTCATGAGTAGGTACCCCCCCCCCCATTGTTGGTCCTGGTTCTAGTCTATGTCAATGATGTTGGCAGTATTCATTATGTGTTGTCATTGATGGCAACATGAGTCTGACATGTAAAGTAATTAGAATAAGAGGAAGATCTCCTTATGGCAGAAGAAAATTGTGATCACTATTGATCACGATAGGATCGATAGTGATCCTATGACTCTAAATCTCAGGAGAGGTAGCATGCATAGAATCCATGTACAGAAGGAGTAACGAAGCATAAGGAATTAAGAGCTCAGGAGAGTCAGTGCATAAAAGAGTGCACAAATAGTTATTAAAAGCTCAGGAGAAATAGCAATGAATAGAACAGAAGGAAGAACATATAAGTAAGCTATAGGAGTTGTAGAGGAAGACCGTCGGATCAACATCTGATTAATTCATGACTGTCAGATCTCAGTGAAGGCAAATTGGTGGTGGGGAGCCATTGCGGGATTCAAAGGACGAGTTAACTTCCGAACAGATTTTGGTTCTGTAATCCACGATGATTGTCTATCATCACCCGTCAACAAATTGACGGCTCACATTGGTCCATCTGCCAATGTGCATATTCCATTGTGGAACTTGACAATCATTTTAAAGGTTGTGTTAGTTGGGACTCTGCAATGATCCTTGATCGTAGGTCTCCACACCAGTTTAATCACAGCCATCGATCCAAGATACAGATCAACAAATAAATCCTAGCCATCCATCTCAATGGTTGATTAAGTCATAGTCATTGGATTAAGCCAATGGAAGGATAGTGTAAGGATTGAAACTAGACCGTTGATCTGGAGTGGAGATATTGGAGTCATTAGATCACAGTAAAGGAAAGGAGATATTCAACTTCGACGTTGACCAACTCCAATGGAAATTGGAGCAACAAATACGTGGACCTCTGAAGCCCCGAAGCTCTGGATCATGAACTCTCGTTGTCCATTGGATTAGGAAATTCCTTTAGCCGTTGATCTATTCAAAGCACGCCAAGAAACATGTTGACCACTTCGGCGTTGACCAACTCTGGTGAAAATTACCTGGACCTCCAAAGTCACGAACTCCCGTCGATTGTTGAATCAAGAAATCTAGTCAACCGTTGATCTGGAGTACCTACGACCATTAGATCCAAGAGGAGGACATGTGACACATCAAGAGATCCATGTCAGCAATACCACGTCATCAAGGACACGTAGTGCATTCAGATGGTGAGAAGTGTCAAGGTATATTTGGCACTTTAGGTATGTGAAAGTCACAAATCTAGGTGACACGTGGCAGCCACTCAGCCAATGCCATGTCAACAATGACGTCAACAAGCTAGGTCACTCTGGGAGTAAGTCCTTTAGGGATATCCAATTTCTACTACCAGCAAATACCCGAAGTGTCGAAGGTCGAAGTTAATGATGGTTGTTGATCTAAGATATTTTGGGTTCTCTCAACCATTGATCAAGTACAGTGGAAGGATAGAGTAATCGTAAATCATGAAGTAACGCTAATCATTGATCTAATTTGGGAGCATTCTCGACCATTGATCAAGTACAGTGGAAGGATAGAGTAAGTGTAAATCACGAAGTAACGCTAATCGTTGATCTAATTTGGGAGCATTCTCGACCATTGATCAAGTACAGTGGAAGGATAGAGTAAAGCGTAAATCGCAAAGTAACGCTAAATCATTGTTCTACTTCGGGAGTGTTCTCAACCGTTGATCAAGCATAGTAGAAGGATAGCGTAAGCGGAGGTGTTAACCGATAGCAAGCGGTCACCACCACTTTATGACTTATTCGGTAGGTTATCACTCCAGAGGAATTGTACTACTTCGAAGTTCTAGTAACCCAAAGTCCCAAAGTACCGAAGCTCTGAAATAAGATCTAGATCGTTGAAGTTTATGGACACATGTCAACTCAAGATTAACACTTTGGTGAAATTTAGTTCGGGAGAATTGGAAGTTTATAAAAAGAAAAAAACCCGAAGCCAAAATTTACCGGAGGAAATGACAACCGTCCATCTCACGATCGAATCCCAGCCATTAGGTAAGGATAAAGAAAATTGTGAGAAATGAGTCTTTTAAAAGGAATGATCAGACCATTGATCTGAAATCATGATCAATGATGAGGATTAAAACCGTAAATTGAAGTTGCTCGAAATATAACACTTCGAAAGATATCACTTCGGAGATAACAAGATTTGGTGAAGAGAATAAAAGTTCCAGAGTGCCAAAGCCCGGAGAACACGGTCCCAGCACTGGACATATGGGGCTAAAAAGAAAAAGGGGAAGAACTATGAAGCACGAAATGTTGGTCTCGTGATAGAAGAATAAGGGTGAAAGAAGAGGCAGCGCTTAAATTAATAAGCACGTGGTTCTGCGCATATGGTCATATGAAAATGTTTTGAAGGAAGCGCCTTCGTAGAACTCGATTTCTGCAACATTTGCAGTGAAGCCAAAACAAAATAAAATGCAAAACAAGGGATTTGAAGTCTTTAAATCAAACTATTAATAATAATAATAATAGAAATTATTATTATTAATTCAAATGAAGAGGTGTATGAAAAGGTGTAATGGTTCAAACAAAGGGATATAATGCTTCAAACTCATACCTATTAGGAGACTATATAAACAAAGAAGTATGGTGAACAAAAGTTGTAGTTGAATTTTTTGAAGTATATATATTTATATATAATGGATTGAATGAAGGTTCATTCTATCATGTTGGTGCATGTTTACAAGCTGGGTCTTGTATGAGGATTGGATTTCTCACATCTTAGTTGGATCCGAGATCAACAAATTGGGACTTGTTATGAGGGTTGGATTCCTCATTTCTTAGTTGGATCTAAGAACTACAAGTTGGGTCTTGTAACAGAGAGTTGGGTCTCTCATAATTGTTTGAAGATGAAGATTGATCTTATGTCTCCATTCAAGTTAAATAAATAAATGAAATATTTATTCTTTTATATATTGGTTGAGAAAGTGAAATAAATATATGTTGTTCAATTAATTTATGAAAAGTGGAAAATTGTCCAAAGTTTTGTGACACTGATTCACCCCCCCTATGTTATAGCAAGATTTGCCTCACCCTATGAAAACTTGCACAGAGGGCCTTTTTCCATTTCCCTATGCAGACTTGAAGTCCCTTTTTGCAAATCCCAGAGCTAAAAACATTATTTTTCCACATATATGTGCCCTACTTATAGTATAGCATGCATATACGTAGGTTGAACCACTATAGCCTGTGTACATCGGGATTTGTGCCCAAAATTAAAAAATGGTGTCAGGTTTCCATGTCACGTCACGAGATCCATGATCCTTAATCTTCCACATAGTAGACACGTTCCAAATCAACCCTGCAGTTCCACTTGAAGGCTACAAATAGGCCAAATCGAAGCTATGGAAAAGAGGAGAAGAATTGAAATTTGAGAGCAAAGTTACTCTGGAGAAATTATTCACTTCATATTGAGTATGTATCCCTTTGTCCTTTTAAGTCTAAATGCATTGTTCATCCCCTAAGTTCTTCCCTACATGATTGAGAACCTCATTGTCTCTCTTATATGAGCTTTCCTTTGGTGGAGGATTGAAGTGGTGGAGGCCCAGCTGGAAGGAACTTAGTTTCTTGGTTTTGAACCGTGCCGACATGGAAGTTTGTAATTCATTCACTTATGTTGATTACATTTCAATAGAAATACTATTTTCTCATCCAATTAATATCTTGTGAATATTTGAATTGCTATTTCATGGGCGTATTTGTTATGAATGTTGATGGATTATGCCATTGAATGTGCTAGCATTATATATTATCACGATATGCTTTCGTTTCTTGGTTTTTGAGGACTAGTTGCAGGCGTATTGCTTTGAGTCAAGTGCTCAACAGTGGACTTCATCGAACGTCTGGATGAGGTAGGCCTTTTATCATGTCTTACTAGCATATTTGTTTATATAGCATACTTGAGATTAGAGTTTATTTCTGCAGTCATTTTCGTTTGTTGTGGTTTACCCCTAGCCATAGAGAGATTTTCCTTGTAACAGAATTAGCAACCATACTAGGGATAGAATCTTCTTTTTCGGGGTTTGGAGTGTTTTTCTCCTTAGATTGCTCTTGTTTATATTGAGTTCATTTTCGTATGATTGCTTGACAGCCTCTGTTCACTCTAAGTCTAAGTTTCTTAGCCTTCTCCTTAGCCTGGCTATGTTTTGACACATATACGCGGGTTGTTTCCTGATAGTCGCATACATATGCGTGTTGTACTTCTGCAAGAAGAGTATATATGCGCTTTTCCCTTGAACAGTCGTGTACATCACCCTTTGTTGCTTGGTTGTTGGGTTTGATGGTTGTTGGGTAGGTTTTGATGATTGTTGAGTCTTCTTGGGTCTATGTTATGATTGTTAAGTGTTTGTGGAATGATAGGAAACCATTCTTTTGTTGAATTTTTGGGTGGTGCCTTTCTCATCATCCTTTTCATTTGATTGTCCTTGCATCTTGGGCTGGGTGTTATTGCTCCTTGATATGTTACTTGGTTCGTCTTTGTCTACACACAGTAGAGTTTTTATATCAAGTTGTTGTTTAGTCCTTGCATTTTCATTCTCTTATATTGAAAATAAAAAAATATTAGGAATTTTACATTGTTGGCATTTTGATCTCTTGATTCTTTGTCATTTATCTTAGTACATGTAAAGAAAGATTGCATTTATTTAGAATTGTAGAACTGAATTGAGAATCGCATTTTGAAAAGCATATCATTTATTTGAAATTGATGTTAGGACTCTGCATTGTATTCATATTCATTTATTTTACTTGTTGATTCATAACATCACTAGTTTCACGACCGCACCTTTTTGAGTAAGGCCACTAAAAGTAACGCTATAATTTAAAATTGATTAGTAATGATTTTATTTTTCTAGGGTGCATAAACTAGCTTAGGATTTAGAGCCTTGGAATATGATTTTGTGAGTAAACTTCTCCAAGGATATTAAATCGACATATGTGTCTGACTAAGGGAGTGGAGAAATCCAATGTATAATCAGTAATATCATGAGGCTCCACTTACACTGAAGTTAAGCACGAGGTTGTGTAAGGTTGGTTGAAGTGATANCCCCCCCCCCCCCCCCCCCAATACCTTCTTAGTGTCAGATATATTTCTAGGGATCTATTCATATATGGGGATCTTGCTAGTACCCTTACCTCTGTGAGAGGTGGTGCTTTAAAGGTTTTAGGCTTTGTTACCCTACCCATACTGTGGACATGACTTATGATTGTTCTCATATACATCGGTTATACCATGGTTTCTTAGTTTCTTTACTTAGGTACCACATAGGTTACTTGCATGGGTTATTCTGCAGGTACCCTGGGTCAGATAAGGGTCGGATAGCACACAGCCTTTATGGAGGATTACCTCTCTGAGGGGATCTGACTGACTGGTTGTTAAGCCCACAAGGGCCCTTATAACTGATTCTGATACCTCTGATATTTAGCATAGGAGTCTCAGGCCCCTCTTGGGAAAGGCATACCTACTTTAGAGAGGGAGGCCCCTTTCAGCCACTTTATCCTGTTTGTGTGCATATTGGTCATTTGATTATTTTTTGGTGTGCTCTTTGATCTTTAGTTGACCTTAGGATTTTATATCGTGCCTTGAGTTGTCATTATCATGGATAGTGGAGTTCCTTTGACTCCCTCATTTACCGCTACCTCGCCCAGGACATTCACTCATTTCATGGGGATGAATCCGTCCACTTTTCATAATGGTATGCATAATTACGACACCCAGTCCATGCCTTGGGTCTCTAATCATTTTCCTATTGATATGCCAAACATGCCTTCACCTTTTCCATCCTCTCCCTTTCCTGCTTATATGAATTCTAGTTTTGGATCTGGGGGCTTGAGGACTCTGCTTTCCACATCTTCATTTGATAGGAGTCATGTACCTAAGCCAACTTTCACTGTGAGGGGTTGGAATCTCCCCTCTTACGGATCCAATCCTAGCCACACTTTTTCAGGAGCCAATGCTCAAATGGGTGGTTATTCTACTTATTACACCCCATCTGTGTATCCTTCGTCCACTATTCTAGATCCTACGAACGTTATTCCCATGGTGTGTCCCCATATGTCATCTAGTGTTTCATATGGAGGAAATTAGTTTTATGGTATGAGATATCCTCTCCATGGAACCCATTCACATGGAGGCAACATATATCCTCACTTGACTAATCCTTATCACGCTTTTGTCTCTTCACAGACATCTTCTTCAGTAATGATGCATGTACAAAACTTTATGGATCAATTAGGCGGAGGATACTACCTTTCCAGATAGGGACGGGGTGTAAACCAAGATCCTTCCTAGCCTACAATGTCTCAAAACTAATATTTCCTGAGACCTTGGTCTCAGATGCCACAAATCACCTCCGCCACTAGTCTAGTCCCTGCAAGTCATATTGGAATTACATCACCAACCTCTGCTAGCCACATTGGGGATTGGTAGAAAAGCTCTGCATCCCATGTTGAAGACCAGCAACCAGCGACTGCAAGTCATGTTGGGGGCACCACTCCAGTTGTCATGAGTCATCTTGACTTCACATCTCCAGCCTCTCCTAGTCATGCTGAGAGCATGTCGCCATCCATTGTAAATGACATTGGGGACATTCATACAATTGAGAAGCCTAGATGTGTAAGATGTAAGCCCAAGTTCCTTTGTAGGATTTGCAAAGGAGATCACCTTACTCGTTTGTGCCCTTCTATTGTTAGAATACCGGAAGTGTGGTCCTCACCTAGGGGCCCTTCAGGTTCTGAGTCGTCTTTGGTTTCCCAACACGTTGTTTCTCCTTTCATTGACACGGCAGTCATTCCGATGCAATCATCACTTGACCACACTCATATTTTTTAGGATGATGTGTCTCCTGGCCTCGTTCTCATGCATCCTATTCAACCAACGGTTGAAGAAGTGGTACTACCAATGCAATCTCTGGTCAATCCAACTCTTATTTTGGAGGGTGATGTGTCCTTCAACCATGTCATTATCATTTCTAGTACTGCTCCTTATGAACAAGAGAGATTTTTACTCTCCCCGAGTACTCCCCCTCCAAGTCCTGGAGAGGTTCCCTTTGACTGGGATGGTCTTGTGGCATATCCAATTCCTCCTCCTATGCCCTTTCAAGTAAGAGACTTTATCTGATATATAGTGGAGAAGATAACATCCTCTATCACTTTATCCTTCTCGACTTAGAGAGATTTGGGTTTTCCCAGGCTTGTGTTAGTTATCCGTAAGTTGCTAACCTTTCACAGAAATCCTGCACAAGAGCCTTGGCCTCCCCCATGACATGCCGCCTAGAAACCCCCCAACAAGTCTGATTTAAGCTCTTTTCTGACTCGTCTAAAAAGAGAAAAGATTGTCGAGTGAATTTGTCCCTTTCACACTCATTAATTGGATTTTAAAGGTCATGAGTCTTGGTTAAGATCTTTTCCAACTCGTTTTCAAAAAGAGAAAAGATTGTCGAGTGAACTTGTCTCTTTCACACTCGTAAATTGGATTTGAAAGGACGTCTATTTGGTGCAATTTTATCCCTTTTTCAAACCAAGTAGACTAAGATTACAAAAAAGGACATTTTTTGGCATTAAGTTGTAATTGCATCTCATGTCCTTGCTTGCAGTATTGAGCCTATGGTCGGTTCTCTCTTTTGCATTATAAGTCATTTACCTCAACAGTTTGCATCCTCAAGCAAGTAGAGCCTTGTTTATATCATTTGTAGCTTGACACCCTATACCCAGGAGGAAACATTCCCCCGAGTGTCCATCTCCCGCATGCACCTCCTTGCATTGAGCATAGGTATGTTTCATTGGTGGAACTAGTTTTGCTTAATTGTGACATTTGTTTCCTCCTCTATATCATAGTATTCATTTGACTATGGAAAAACAAACAAAGACAGGCGGGAAGGGAGTATTATCATATATTGGCAGCATTCATGTCGCCTTTGAACAAAGCACAAAATTTTTGAGTCCACTTGACATCATAAATTTTGGTTTAGCATGACCTTAGGAAGTTGAGCTCGTTACATAGAGTTTACTCCTCCGACTAGTTACTCTTCAAGTCCCTATGGAGAGTTTGATTGATGCCTCCTGCATCTCAAGGTTTCATCATTGAGTCTATGTTGCCAGAGTCTTTCATATGTCTTATGCTCTTGTTCAAAGGATCTCTATCAACCTGTGTGAACCATTCCTGAGAACTATTGACTTTGCATGTCAGTCATACCCTCAATCTATCTCAGAATCACATGAAGTTGTAGTCCTATTGCGCACCCTGGTTCTACTTTCCTCATTGGTAGGCAACCTTGAACCTAGCAGTCGACATTTCATCAATGGTCATTCACTGGGTGGTTTCCCTTGTGTTCAATGGCAGGACATCTATTCACACATTGGGATTCGTGTAGTGTCTTGGATGCCATTAGCCCTATTGATGGTTTCCTCTCCTTAGTCAGCAGTTTTCCTCATTTGTTGTTATTTAGAGGGTCTTTTTCGTGTACCACTTGCACCTGGCACATGCAAAAGATGCACAGGGTCATTGGTTCATGAACATGTTCTTCATCCGATTTCCTCCAAATCATCAAGCTCCTACTTTGTACCTCGTGCTGAATGATGAGAGATACCTTAATGGTCTCCTTTCAGTGGGTCTCCTTCCATCGACTTCATCTCATATATTCTGGAGACCATACCTAGAGTCCTATGAGTACCTAGAGGCTTGAACTCATTAGTGGCAGGTTCTCTCGCCATCGACAGTTGGGAATACATCAATGTCCCATGATCAATGGATTCTTCAAGTGTTGGACCCCGACTCCTTTATTCACACTTGTAAGAATGTACCTGGTGCCTTGATACCTACTTTCATCATCAGTAGGTTGTCTCGTGTTTTTTAACGGTATACCTTAATGACCGATAATCAAACAAAGTCTCATTGTCTTCAACCTCAACTCATTTATTCACATGATGTAGACTCTCACCTTTGGTGGATTGTGTAGAAGACTTGAAGACATCATTTTATAGTCGCAGCTTTCCTAAGTTGTTGCTACCTTTCATTGGACCAATACCTATGTGACTTCAGTGATCATGGGAGATCAGATTGTACTCCATTGTATATAGATATCTTCAGATTGATTTTGAGACTGGTTTTACTGGGCCTTTTTTGTGACTATGACAACCTTTGGCATGCAACCACCTTTTATTGCCTATTCATGGCCATGGATAGTTTTTTGGTATATTTTCACATGGATCTGCAATGGAATTCAAATTGGCAGCCATGTATGCAAAGTCAGTACACATTGTAATGAGAAACTAGTTCTTCCAGCTGGGTCTCCATTACTCCACTTCTGGGTCTTATAATGTATTTCAGCAATCGCAGATACTCCTCTGACCTCACACATTAGGGGGCATCTGTTATAGCAAGATTTTTTTCACCCTATGTAAACTTTCACAGAGGGCCTTTCTCCATTTCCCTATGTAGACTTGAAGTCCTTTTTTGAAAATCCCAGAGATAAAAACATTATTTTCCACATATACACGCCCTACCTATAGTACAGCATGCGTATACACAGGTTGCACCACTACAGCCCACGTACATTGGGATTTGTTCCTAAAATTAAAAAATGGTGTCGGGTTTCCATGTAACGTCACGAGATCCATGATCCTTGACCTTCCACATACTTGAAATGTTCCCACTCGACCCTTCGGTTCCACTTGAAGGATGCAAATAGGCCAAATACGATCTATGGAAAAGAGGAGAAGAATTCAACTTTGAGAGAAAAGTTACTCTGGAGAAATTATTCAATTCATATTGAGTCTGCATCGCTTTGTCCTTTTAAGTCTGAACACATTGTTCAGCCCCTAAGCTCTTCCCTACATGATTGAGAAACTCATTGTCTCTCTTATATGAACTTGCCTTTGGTGGAGGATTGAAGTGGTGGAGGCTCAGCTGGAAGGAACTTAGTTTCTCGGTTCCGAAATGTGCTGACACGGAAGTTTGTAATTCATTCACTTCTAATGATTACATTTTAATAGAAATACTCTTTTCTCGTCCAATTAATATCTTGCAAATATTTGAATTGTTATTCCATGGGAGTATTTGTTATGAATGTTGATGGATTATGTTATTGAATGTGATAACATTATATATTATCACCATATGCTTGCATTTCTTGGTTGTTGAGGACTAGTTGCAGGGGTATTTCTTTGAGTCAAGTGCTCAACGGCGGACTTCATCGAATGTCTGGACGAGGTAGGCCTTTTATCCTGTCTTGCTAGTATATTTTTTTATATAGCATACTTGATATTAGATTTTATTTATGTAGTTATTTTTGTCTATTGTGGTTTACCCCTAGCCATAGAGAGATTTTCCTCCTAACAAAATTGGCAACCATAGTGGGGATAAAATCTTCTTTTTCATGGTTTGGAGTATTTTTCTCCTTAGATTTATCTCGTTTATATTGAGTTTCTTGTCATATGATTGCTTGACAACCTCTGTTCACTCTGAGTCTGAGTTTCATAGCCTTCTCCTTAGCCTGACTGTGTTTTGACACATATACGAGGGTTTTTGCCTGACAGTCACGTACATATGCGTGTTGTCCTTCTGCAAGAGGCGCATATACGTGCTTTTCCCTTGAACAGTCACGTACATCACCCTTTGTTGCTTAGTTTTTGGGTTTGATGGTTGTTGGGTAGGTTTTGATGATTGTTGAGTCTTCTTGGGTCTCTGTTATGACTGCTAAGTGTATGTGGAATGACAGGAAACCTTTCTTTGGTTGAATTTTTGGGCGGTGCCTTTTTCATCATCATTTTCATTTGATTGTCCTTGCATCTTTGGTCAGGTGTTATTGCTCCTTGATATCCTACTTGGTTTGTCTCTGTCCACACACAGTAGATTTTTTATATCAAGTTGTTGTTCAATCCTTGCATTTTCATTCTCTTATATTGAAAATACAAAAATATTAGGCATTTTACATTGTTGGCATTTTGATATCTTGAGTCTTTTTAATTTATCTTAGTACATTTATATTCCTGGATCGTGGGATCTGGAAGGGATGCGTGGAAGCGATCCACACATTTCGGACATTGTAATTTATCTTAGTACATTATATTCATATTCATTTATTTTACTTGTTGAGTCATAACATCACTAGTTTCACGACCACCTTTTTTAGTAAGCAAGGCCATTAAAAGTAATGCTATAATTTAAAATTGATTAGTAACGATTTTATTTTTCTAGGGTGCACAAACTAGCTTAGTATTTAGAGCCTTGGAATAGGATTTTGTGAGTAAACTTGTCCAAGGCTATTAAATCAACATATGTGTCTGGCTAAGGGAGTGGAGAAATCCATTGTGTAATCGATAATATCATGAGGCTCCAATTACATCGAAGTTAAGCGCAAGATCGTGTGAGGTTGGTTGAATCAATATCCCCCCAATACCTACTTACCATCACATAGATTTTTGGGGATCTATTTGTATATGGGGATATTGCTAGTACCCTTACCTCTGTGAGAGGCGGGGATTTCAAGGTTTCGAGCTTTGTTACCCTACCCATACGGTGGACTTGACTTATGACTGTTCGCTTGTGCATCGGTTATACTGTGGTTCCTTATTTGCTTTACTTAGGTACCACATAGGTTACTTGTAGGGGTTATTTTGTAGGTACCCTAGGTCAAATAAGGGTCGGACTGGTGGATTACCTCTCCGAGGAGATCTGACCAACTGGTTGTTAAGCCCATGAGGGCCCTTATAACTAATTCTGATACCTATGATATTTAACAGAGGTGTCTTGGGCCCCTTTAGGGCGAGGCATACCTACTTTATATATGGAGGCCCCTTTCAACCACATTATCATGTTTATGTGCATATTGTTCGTTTGATTATTTTTTGGTGTGATCTTTGATCTTTAGTTGACATTAGGATTTTATATTGTTCCTTGAGTTGTCATTATCATGGATAGTGGAGTTCCTTTGACTCCCTCATTTACCGCTACCTCCCCCATGACATTCGCTCATTTCATGGGGATGAATCCATCCACTTTTCATAATGGTATGCAAAATTACGACACTCGGTCCATGCCTTGGGTCTCTTATCATTTTCCTATTGATATGCCAAACATGCCTTCACCCTTTCCATCTTCTCCCTTGCTTGCTTATATGAATCCTAGTTTTGGATCTGGGGGCTCCGCATATTCATTTGATAGGAGTCATGTCCCTTAGCCAACTCTCATTGTGGGGGGTTGGAATCTCCCCTCTTACAGATCCAATCCTAGCCACACTTTTTCAGGATCCAGTGCTCAAATGGGTGGTTATTCTACTTATTACACATCATATGTGTATCCTTCGTCCGCTATGCCAGTTCCTACGGACACTTTTCCCATGGAGGGTCCACATATGTCCTTTGGTATTTTATACGGAGGAAATCAGTTTTATGGTACGGGCTATCCTCTCCACGGAACCCCTTCACATGGAGGCAAAATATATCCTCACTTGACTAATCCTTATCATGCTTTTGTCTCTTCACAGACATTTGCTTTAGTAATGATGCTTTTACAAACCTCTATGGATCAATTAGGTGGAGGATACTACTTTTCCGAACATGGAAAGGGTGTAAACCAGGATCCTTCCTGGCCCTCACTGTCTCAAAACTAGTCTTTCTCGGGACCTTTGTCTCATATGCCATAACTCAACGCCACCACTAGTCCAGTCCCTAAAAGTCATACTAGAATTCCATCACCAACCTCTGCTAGCCACATTGGGGATTGGTCGACAACCTCTACATGCCATTTTTAAGACCATCAACCAGTCGTTGCAAGTCATGTTGGGGGCACCACCCTAGTCGCCATGAGTCATCCCGACATCAAATCTCCATCCTCTGCTAGTCACGCTGAGAGCATGTCGCCAACCATTGTAAATGACATTGGGGGCATTCATACAATTGAGAAGCCTAGATGTGTAAGACGTAAGCCCAAGTTACTTTGTAGTATTTGCGAAGGAGATCACCTTACTCGTTTGTGCCCTGCTACTGATGGAATACCGGAAGCGTGATCCTCACCTAGGGGCCCTTCGGGTTCTGACTCATCTTTGGTTTCCCAACACGTTGTTTCTCCTTTTATTGACACGGCAGTCATGCTAATGCACGGGATCCGTAAGTTGTTGACCTTTCATAGAAATATTGCATGGGATCCTTGGCCTCCCCCATGACATGCCACCTAGAAACCCCCCAACGAGTCTGATTTAAGCCCTTTTCTGACTCATCTAAAAAGAGAAAATATTGTCGAGTGAATTTGTCCCTTTCACACTCGTTAATTGGATTTGAAAGATTGTGAGTCTTGGTTAAGCTCTTTTCCGACTCATTTTCAAAAAGTGAAAATATTGTCAAGTGAACTTGTCTCTTTCACACTCATAAATTGGATTTGAAATGATGACTATTTGGTTCAAGTTTATCCCTTTTTCAAACCAAGTAGAGTAAGATTACGAAAGAGGACATTTTTCGGTGTTAAGTTGTAATTGCATCTCATGCACTTTATTGAAGTATTGAGCCTATGGTCGGTTCTTGCTTTTGCGTTATAATTCGTTTACCTCAACATTTTGCATCCTCAACCAAGCAGAGCCTTATTTATATCCTTTGCATCTTGACACCCTATACCCAAGAGGAAACATTCCCCCGAGTGTCCATCTCTATCATGCACCTTCCTTGCATTGAGCATAGGCATTTTCCACAGGTGGAACTAATTTTGCTTACTTGCAACACTCGTTTCCTCCTCTGTATCATAGAATTCATTTGAATATTAAAAAACAAAAACATATGGGAGGGGAGGTAGTATTATCTTATATTGGCAGCAGTCATGTCACCTTTAAACAGAGCACAAAATTTTTTAGTCCACTTGACATCATAATTTTGGGTTTAGCATAACCTTAGGAAGTTGAGCTCATTACATAGAGTTTACTCCTCTGAATGGTTACTCTTATAGTCCCTATGGAGAGTTTGATTTATGCCTCCTACATCTCAAGGTTTCATCATTGATTTTATGCTGCCAGATTCTTCCATATGTCTCATGCTCTTGTTCAAAGGATGTCTATCAACCTGTGTCGGCCATTCCTTAGAACTCTTGACTTTGCATGTCGGCCATACCCTTAGTCCATCTCATAATCAAGTGAAGTTGTAGTCCTATTGCACACCCTGGTCATACTTTCATCATTGGTAGGTAACCTTGAACCTAACAGTCGAAATTTCATCATTGGTCATTGACTGGGTGGTTTCCCTTATGTTCAACAGCTAGACATATATTCACACATTCGGATTCATGCAGTGTCTTGGATGCCATTACCCCTATTGGTGGTTTCCTCGCCTTTGTCAACAGTTTTCCTCATTGGCTTCCATTAAGAGGGTCTTTTTTGTGTACCGTTTTCACAGCACACGCGAAAGAAGAACAAGGTCGTTGGTTCGTGAACATGTTCTTCGTCTGATTTCCTCCAAATCATCAAGCTCTTGCTTTGTACCTCATGTTGAATGATGAGAGATGCCTTAATGCTCTCCTTTCAATGGTTCTTCTTCCATCGACTTCAGCTCATATATTATGGAGACTAAACCTAGATTCCTATGAGTACCTAGAGGCTTGCAGTCATTAGTGGCAGGTTCTCTTGTCATCGATAGTTGGGAATACATCAATGTCTCTTGATCGATGGATTCTTCAAGTGTTCAACCCCGAATCCTTTATTTACACTTGTAATAATGTACTCGGTGCCTTGATACCTAATTTCATCATTGATAGGTTGTCTCGCATTTGTTAACAATATACCTCAATGATCGGTTATCAAACGAAGTCTCATTGTGTTCAACCTCAACTCCTTTATTCACACGATGTAGACTTGTACCTTTGGAGGATTGTGTAGAAGACTTGAAGACATCAGTTTATAGTCGCATCTTTCTTGAGTTGTTGCTACATTTCATTGGACCAATACCTATATGACTTCAGTGATCATGGGAGATCAAATTGTACTCCATTGTATACAGATATCTTCAGATTGATTTGGAGACTAGTTTTACTATGCCTTGTTCATGACTATGACAACCTTTGGCATGTAGCCACCTTTGTATTGCCTATTCATGGCCATGGACAGTTGTTTGGTATATTTTCACATGGATCTACAGTGTAATTCAAATTGGCAGCCATGTATGCAAAGTCAGTACAGATTGTAATGAGAAACTAGTTCTTCTAGTTAGGTCCCCATTACTCCACTTCTGGGTCTTATCATGTATTTCAGCCATCGCAAATACTCCTATGACCCCACACATTAGGGGGCATCTGTTATAGCAAGATTTGCCTCACCCTATGAAAACTTGCACAGAGGGACTTTTTCCATTTCCCTATGCAGACTTGAATTCCCTTTTTGCAAATCCCAAAGCTAAAAACATTATTTTTCCACATATATGCACCCTACCTATAGTACAACATGTGTATATGCTGGTACCACCACTACAGCATGTGTACATCAGGATTTGTGCCCAAAATTAAAAAATGGTGTCGGGTTTCCTTGTAACGTCACGAGATCCATGATCCTTGACCTTCCACATACTGGAAATGTTCTGACTTGACCCTTTAGTTCCACTTGAAGGCCTCAAATAGGCCAAATAGAAGATATGGAAAAGAGGAGAAGAATTTAACTTTGAGAGAAAAGTTACTATAGAGAAATTATTCACTTCATATTGAGTCTGCATCCCTTTGTCCTTTTAAGTCTGAACACATTGTTCAGCCCCCAAGCGAGAACCTCATTGTCTCTCTTATATGAGCTTGCCTTTGGTGGAGAATTGAAGTGGTGGAGGCCCAGCTGGAAGGAACTTGGTTTCTCAGTTCCGAACTGTGTCGACACAAAAGTTTGTAATTCATTCACTTTTGTTGATTACATTTTAATAGAAATACTCTTTTTTCATCCAATTAATATTTTGTGAATATTTGAATTGTTATTCCATGGGCGTATTTGTTATGAATGTTGATGGATTATGCTATTTAATGTGCTAACATTATATATTTTCACCATATGCTTGTGTTTCTTGGTTGTTGAGGACTAGTTGCAAACGTATTGCTTTGAGTCAAGTGCTCAACGGTGGACTTCATCGAACATCTGGACTAGGTAGGCCTTTTATCTTGTCTTGCTAGCATATTTGTTTAAAAAGCATACTTGAGATTAGAGTTGATTTCTGCAATCATTTCCGTCTGTTTTGGTTTACCCTTAGCCATAGAGAGATTTTCCTCGTAACATAATTGGCAACCATACTGGGGATAGAATCTTCTCTTTCGGGGTTTGGAGTTTTTTTCTCCTTAGATTGCTCTCATTTATATTGAGTTTCTTGTCATATGATTGCTTGACAGCCTCTGTTCACTCTGAGTCTAAGTTTCTTAGCCTTCTCCTTACCCTGGTTTTGTTTTGACACATATATGCGGGTTTTTGCCTGACATTCGCGTACATACGTGTGTTTTCCTTCTACAAGAGGCGTATATACGTGTTTTTCCCTTGAACAGTCACATACAACACCCTTTGTTGGTCGTTGGGTAGGTTTTGATTGTTGTTGAGTCTTCTTGAGTCTCTGTTATGACTATTAAGTGTCTGTGGAATGACATGAAACTTTTCTTTGGTTGAATTTTTGGGTGGTGCCTGTCTCATTATCCTTTTCATTTGATTTTCCTTGCATCTTGGGCTGGGTGTTATTGCTCCCTTATATCCTACTTGGTTTGCCTATGTCTACACACAGTAGAGTTGTTATATCAAGTTGATGTTCATTCCTTGCATTTGCATTCTCTTATATTGAAAATACAAAAATATTAGGCATTTTACATTGTTGGCATTTTGATCTCTTGGGTCTTTGTCATTTATCTTAGTACATGAAAAGAAAGATTGCATTTTATTTAGAATTGCATAACTCAATTAAGAATTTCATTTTGAAAAGCATATCATTTATTTGGAATTGAAGTTAGGACTTTGCAATGTATTCATATTCATTTATTTTACTTGTTGAGTCATAACATCACTAGTTTCACGACCGCACCTTTTTTAGTAAGCAAGGCCACTAAAAGTAATGCTATAATTTAAAATTGATTAGTAACGATTTTATTTTTATAGGGTGCACAAACTAGCTTAGGATTTAAAGCCTTGGAATAGGATTTTGTGAGTAAACTTGTCCAAGGCTATTAAATCAACATGTGTCTGACTAAGGGAGTGGAGAAATCCATTGTATAATCGGTAATATCAAGAGGCTCCGCTTACACCGGAGTTAAGCATGAGGTCATGTGAGGTTGGTTGAAGGGATATCCCCTCGATACCTTCTTAGCGTCAGATATATTTCTAGGGATCTATTCGTATATGGGAATCTTTCTAGTACCCTTACCTCTGTGAGAGGTGGTGCTTTCAAGGTTTTGGGCTTTGTTACCCTACCCATACGGTGGACCTGACTTACAACTATTTTTATGTGCATCGGTTATACTATGATTACTTAGTTACTTGACTTAGGTACCACATAGGTTACTTGCAGGGGTTATTTTGCAGGTACCATGGGTCAGATAAGGGTCAGACAACACACATCCTTTATGGAGGATTATCTCTTCGGGGGGATCTGACCGACTAATTGTTAATCCCATGAGAGAACTTATAACTGATTCTAATACCTCTGATATTTAGCAGAGGAATCTTAGGCCCCTCTTGGGCAAGGCATGCCTACTTTAGAGAGGGAGGCCCCTCTCAGCCACTTTATCCTATTTGTGTGCATATTGGTTGTTTGACTTTTTTGTGTGCTCTTTGATCTTTAGGGAACCTGAGGATTTTATATCGTGCCTTGAGTTGTCATTATCATGGATAGTGGAGTTCCTTTGATTTACTCATTTACCGCTACCTCCCCCATGAAATTCATTCATTTCATGGGGATGAATCAGTCCACTTTTCATAATGGTATGCATAATTATGACACTTAGTCCATGCCTTGGGTCTCTAATCATTTTCCTATTGATATGCCAAACATGCCTTCACCCTTTCCATCATCTCCCTTTCCTTTATATGAATCCTAGTTTTGGATCTGGGGGCTTTAACGACTCTGCTTTCCACATCTTCATTTGATAGGAGTCATGTCCCTCAACCAACTCTCACTGTGGGGGGTTGGAATCTCCCCTCTTATGGAACCAATCCTAGCCACACTTTTTTAGGAGCCGGTGCTCAAATGGGTGGTTATTCTACTTATTACACGCCATTTGTGTATCCTTCGTTCACTAAGCCAGTTCCTACAAACACTTTTCCCATGGCAGGTCCCCATATGTCCTCGGGTATTTCATATGGAGGAAATCAATTTTATGGTATGGGCTATCCTCTCCAAGGAACGCTTTCACATGGAGGCAACATATATCCTCACTTGAATAATCCTTATCAAGCTTTTGTCTCTTCACAGACATCTGCTTTAGTAATGATGCTCGTACAAACCTTTATGGATCAATTAGGTGAAGGATACTACCTTTCTAGATAGGGAAAGGGTGTAAGCCGAGATCCTTTATGGCCTTCAATGTCTCAAAACCAATCTTTCCCAGGACCTTGGTCTCAGATGCCACAACTCATTGTCGCCACTAGTCCAGTCCTTGCAAGTCATACTGGAATTCCATCACCAACTTCTCCTAGCCACGTTAGGGATTGATCGACAACCTCTGCATGCCATGTTGAAGACCAGCAACCATCCACTGCAGGTCATGTTGGGGGCACCATTCCAGTCGCCATGAGTCATCCTGACATTACATCTCCATCCTCTGCTAATCATGCTGAGATCATGTTGCCATCCATTTTAAATGACGTTGGGGACATTCATACAATTGAGAAGCCTAGACGTGTAAGACGTAAGCCCAAGTTCCTTTGTAGGATTTGTGAAAGAGATCACCTTACTCGTTTGTGCCATGCTATTGCTGGAATATCATAAGCATGGTCCTCACCTAGGGGCCCTTCGGGTTCTGACTTGTCTTTGGCTTCCCAACACATCATTTCTCCTTTGATTGACATGGCAGTCATGTCAATACAATCATCACCTGACCACACTCCTATTCTTTAGGGTGACACATCTCCTAGCCTCGTTGTCAGGCATCCTATTCAACCAACGGTTGAAGAAGTGGTCCTACCGATGCAATCATCGGTCAATCCAACTCTTCTTTTGGATTGTGATATGTCCTTCAACCATGTCATTATCATTTCTAGTACTGCACCTTTTGAACAAGAGAGAATTTTACTCTCCCTGAGTACCCTCCCTCCAAGTCCTGGAGAGGTTCCCTTTGACTAGGATGGTCTTTTGGGGTATCCAATTCCTCCTCCTATGCCCTTTCAAGTAAGAGACGTTATCTAGTATATCATGGAGAAGATAACATCCACTATCACTTTATCCTCCTCAACTTGGAGATCTTTCGGTTTTCCCAGGCTTCTGTCAGCTATCCGTAAGTTGATGACCTTTCACAGAAATCCTGCACGGGAGCCTTGGCCTCCCCCATGACATGCCACCTAGAAACCCCCCAACAAGTCTGATTAAAGACCTTTTTCGACTCGTCTAAAAAGCAAAAATATTGTCGAGTGAATTTGTCCCTTTCACACTCATTAATTGCATTTGAAAGGTCGTGAGTCTTGGTTAATATCTTTTCTGACTCATTTTCAAAAAGCGAAAAGATTGTCGAGTGAACTTGTCTCTTTCACACTCGTAAATTGGATTTGAAAGGATGTCTATTTGGTGCAATTTTATCCCTTTTTCAAACCAAGTAGACTAAGATTATGAAAAAGGACATTTTTTGGCGTTAAGTTGTAATTGCATCTCATTCACTTGCTTGCAGTATTGAGCCTATGGTCGGTTATCGCTTTTGCATTATAATTTGTTTACCTTAGCAGTTTCCATCCTCAACCAAGAGCCTTGTTTATATCCTTTGCAGCTTGACACCCTATACCCAGGAGGAAACATTCCCCCAAGTGTCCATCTCTTGCATACACCTCATTGCATTGAGCATAGGTATGTTCCACTGCTGGAACTAGTTTTTCTTACTTCCGACACTCTTTTCCTCCTCTGTATCATAGCATTCATTTGAATATGAAAAAACAAAAAAATACAAGCAAGAAGGGAGTATTATCTTATATTGGCAACAGTCATGTCGCCTTTGAATTGAGCACAAAAATTTTTAGTCCACTTGACATCATAATTTTGGTT
This sequence comes from Picea engelmannii, assembly GCA_009831015.1. Classification (NCBI taxonomy): domain Eukaryota; kingdom Viridiplantae; phylum Streptophyta; class Pinopsida; order Pinales; family Pinaceae; genus Picea; species Picea engelmannii. The sequence continues at coordinate 452,387 of ML787860.1, read as the reverse complement.
TTAGAATGACCTTACGACATTGAGCTCATTACATAGAATTTACTCCTCTAACTGATTACTCTTCCAATACCTATGGAGATTTTGATTGATGCCTCCTACATCTCAAGGTTTCATCATTGATTTTATGCTACCAGTGTCTTCCATATGTCTCATGTTCTTGTTCAAAGGATATCTATCAACCTATGTCACCCATTCCTCAGAACTCTTGACTTTGTATGTCAGCCATACCCTCAATCTGTCTCGGACTCACATGAAGTTGTAGTCCTATTGCGCACTCTGCTCCTACTTTCCTCATTGGTAGGTAACCTTAAACCTAGCAGTCGACATTTCATCATTGGTCGTTGACTAGGTGGTTTCCCTTATGTTCGACAGTAAGACATCTATTCACACATTAGGATTCGTGCAGTTTCTTGGATGCCAGTAGACCTATTGGTGGTTTCCTCACCTTTGTCAGTATTTTTCCTCATTGGTTGTTATTTAGAGGGTCTTTTTTGTGTACCACTTGCACCTGACATACGCAAAAGACACACAGGGTCATTGGTTTGTGAACATGTTCTTCGTCTGATTTCCTCCAAATCATCAAGCTCCTTCTTTGTACCTCATGTTGAATGATGAGAGATTCCTTAATTCTCTCCTTTCAACGGTTCTCCTTCCATTGAATTCAGCTCATCTATTATGGAGATGAGACCTAAAGTCCTATGAGTACCTAGAGGCTTGCAGTCATTAGTGGCAGTTTCTCTCGCCATCGACAGTTGGGAATACATCAATGTGTCCTAATTGATGGATTCTTCGAGTGTTTGACCCCGACTCCTTTATTCACACTTGTAAGAATGTACTTGGTGCCTTAATACATACTTTCATCATCGGTAGGTTGTCTCGTGTTTGTTAACGATATACCTCAATGATCGGTAATCAAACGAAGTCTCATTGTGTTCAACCTCAACTCCTTTATTCACATGATGTAGAATTGCACCTTTGGCGGATTGTGTAGAAGACTTGAAAAAATTAGTTTATAGTCACAATTTTCCTGAGTTGATGCTACTTTTCATTGGACCAATACCTATGTGACTTCAGTGATCATGGGAGATCTGATTGTACTCCATTGTATATAGATATCTTCAAATTGATTTTGAGACTGGTTTTATTGGGCCTTGTTCATGACTATGACAGCCTTTGGCATCCAGCCACCTTTGTATTGCCTATTCATGGCCAAGGATAGTTGTTTGGTATATTTTCACATGGATCTACAGTGTAATTCAAATTTCCAGCCATGTATGCAAAGTCAATACACATTGTAATGAGAAACTAATTCTTCTAGTTGGGTCCCCATTACTCCACTTATGTGTCTTATAATGTATTTCGGTCATCGCAGATACTCCTCTGACCTCACACATTAGGGGGCATCTGTTATAGAAAGATTTTCCTCACCCTATGCAAAATTGCACAGAGGGCCTTTTTCCATTTCCCTATGCAAACTTGAAGTCCCTTTTTGAAAATACCATAGCTAAAAACATTATTTTTCCACATATACGTGCCCTAACTATAGTACAGCATGAGTATACACAGGTTGCACCACTACATCCCACGTACATCGGGATTTGTTCCCAAAACTAAAAAATGGTGTTGGGTTTCCATGTCATTTCATGATATCCATGATCCTTGACCTTCCACATACTGGAAACGTTCCGACTCGACCCTGCAGTTCCACTTGAAGGCTACAAATAGGCCAAATCCAAGCTATAAAAAAGAGGAGAAGTGATGCAAGAGCATCACTCCACCTCAGCATGCGCCAGCTGATTAGCACGATTGGTGCGCATTCAAGGAAGGGAGAGGCATCACCCTCTCATTTTTTCTTCAAAATCTAAATCATGATTAAGGAAATTAATGTTGTCAGGTTGGTAGATCCAAGTTGTGCCTTCACACAAGATGTAGATGAGGTCACCATTAAGTGGTTGACGATAGGAGGGATCTGCATCCGATTCAAATTATATTTCCATCATTGTAATCTACCTCATTAGTCAGGCATTTTGAATGGTGATTAGACACCACTAGCTTATCTTGGAGGGAAGCTCATCAAGCCCCTCTTGTATAAATCTTTGTATTGTTGCCCAATAGAGGTGGTTGGCTACTAGAGTTGATGAAATATCATTGTAGCTAGGGGGAGAGTTGAAAGCTGAGACTTAGTCATAGTCTGGTCTCACATATTGTAATGGGCATTCCACCATTAATAGAAAAATAACAGATTTTCAAGTTTGTTAATTTATTTATAATGGATGTTTAGTTGTGAATGTCATTCGTATGTGGTTTTACTTTAGATGTATGTTAGAAATCATCTGCAGGGGTAGAATTATAATCTTCTATCTGTGAGTTTGTTGGATTAATTCTGGTTCTCGAGCCTAAGTGAAAGGAGTGCGCGACAGAGAGTTGAGACTCTTTGAGCCAATGCAAGGAGTGTGTGTCTAAACTCATTCGAGTCAGAAGAGAAGCTACCAAGAGGGCACACAAGGATAATTCCTAGACTCTGAGGGGAATTGCAAGGTTGTTGAATACCTTGGAAAGAAAGGTTGTGTCGGAGAAAGCGTAGTGCAGAGTTGATGAATACTCTGTAAGACTCTGCCAGGAGGGAATTGAGCCAATGTGAGCGCACACAGGAGCAACACATTCTGGAGTGTTGGAAGCGTTGATAGAACCCCATAGTTTTTGAACACTCTGAGGAAGGAAATCTTTGCAAGAGTGCATCGACCAAGGAAAGGATATGCCTTAATACTTCTGGAAGGACTCGGGGAGAATTCATCAAAAGGCTGAAGTAAGCACAAGGAGTGCACCAATGATATAGTAATATCATCTTACAAGCTCAGGAGGAAGGGCATTAAGTTGTCAGGAGGGCACTAGGAAGTCCGCGGAAGGACGCAGGAGAACCAAGAACCTCAAAGCTTTCAAGCCGAGAAAAATCTCGGAAAAACTAGCATAGGACTCTGCAAGGAGTGTAGGAAAAGGTCAAGAACAGTCTAAGTCTTGGGCAGAAAAAGTGTTTAGTGTCAGCAAGAAGGAAGGACTCATTGAAGTCCCAAAGGAAGGTAGAATCATCCATCGTCAAGAGGAGACAGGTGGCAAGATATTAGGAGATCTGAGAGTTGGAGCTCTGGGAGGTTCACCAAGAGAAAATAGAAATCTTCGCAAATTCGCGAAGAGCGGTTTGAATCCAAATTGTGGGGTCTGGAAGGGATGCGTGGAAGAAATATGCACATTTTGGAGGAGTAGTACTCTGGGAGATATCAGAGGAAGGTAATGAGAGACTCCTAAAGGTCGGAGTCTGAATAGATCGAAATCATCAATCGGAAGGAGGGATGGGGAACGTTGATCCTTGCGTTGTTTGAGTTTGTCGATTCAGAGTTCAGGAACAAAGGAGTTGGTTGTTGTGGTGCAAGCTGAATCCTGAAGCCTAAAGTACTTTTTTGTGGTTTAGCCCCGGGACACAACCCGAGGTCACATGATAGAAACGGCCAAGAAGAGAGCCGTGGGATTAAGAGGACCCACAATTTGGAGAAAGAGGGACCTGTGATAAAGTTTATTGGGTTACAGTAGGGAGTCGAAGAGTCACTTAGACTCAGGTGTTCAAATGATCCTAGACCAAGAGGTCGAGCAGCCCCGAAGGAGAGAAGAAGGGAGGGGTCTACGCCAGAGTGGTATTAGAGCAAGAGAAGCAAGATGGCCACTGGAGGTCATAAGCGTGGTCGAGGAGAAGACTGCCCATAGAGAATCAAAGCGAAGATGGACAAGGAGCTCAAAGAAATCTTAGCAGAGATGGAGAAGATAGCATTTAAGATGCAGCAGGAGGAAAGAGTGCACTGGAGATACGAGTGGCCTTTGAAAAGGAAAGCTAAGTGGCATGTTCATAAGTTGTTGGCCAGGAGGCAGCAACAGGTGTTAAAAGGTGGTTGAGATATGTCAAAAACCTCAATGGTGTTATAACCCTAATTTGCACCAGACATGCTTACCTGGCATCAGGCCATCTCAAATTCCTTCTTTGCCAAAACATTGTTGAACAACTCTTCTTTAAAACTCTTTTTATAAAGGCCCACGCACCCTGCTACATTACTGTACGTGTGTACATGCTATCTGACCCAAGACAGCCTGCGTGTACCTACAAAAGAACGAAAAAAGGAAAGTTACTAATAGAACACACAGATTTGGGTAAGTTAACTAAACCTTTCGACCATGCATGGTCGGACATTCGACCAAATACCTAGCTCCTTCTAACCTATAAAAGAAGGGGTAGGGGTCCCATTTGGAAGAGGAGAATCATAGTAAAGAAACTATACCCGATTGCACATTCCCTTTGTCCCAACCTTTAGCCATCCTTGTGCAAAGAGAAGTATAGAGAAAAGAAGTTGGAGGATAGTTGAAGAGGAGCCCAGGACCAGGTTCATGGAGCAGTGGTTGGCTTCATCATTGTAAGTTGATTTAGTGAAGTTAATAATAAAGAATTACTTTTCCCATCCCACCATATGAGGTTTTCATGGTTTATTGCATACATGTTGATTAAATCTCTAACCCATTAATTTGTATATCAAATGAATGTAAGTTCTTTGTTTGTCTTGTGTGAATGCAGGTCAGCCTTGGGAGGAGAGTTGCAGTCAAACAGTGACCAAGCGTGAAGAAGGATCGATATCAAACGCCCGAAATAAGGTATGCTCACTTGATCTTCTTAACTACGTATTTGCTTAAGAATAATGGGGATTAGGTCCAGGATGATGGTTGAAAGTAGGAATCTTTAGGTCTTTTCTGCATGCATGATAAAACCCTAAGTGCCATTCTGTAGAGGGATTTTCCACTCACAACAGAATTGGCGACCATACTGGGGATCTCTAGGGTTTCTGGGAATATTTTTCTTGGGTATTTTTAAAAACTGGTTTCATTCCTTGTTTTTAAAGTTTCTGCAAAAGTCTGAGCTAACAGAGATTCTGGTCTTCCATACCAATTATCTCTGTTTCTTTTCTTGACTACATCTTTTTTTTGAGACCCACAGAGGTACACACAGCCTGTATAAGGTTTGCACGCGTGTACACGTGCCCTACCCTCACACAGCCCGCGTGTACACATTAGCTGAGGAAGAGTCAGTCACGTGTATGATTTCAGAAAATTTCTTTTAGAGAGGCAGTCATCCTCTCCCCTGTCAGAAGTAATCATTCTCAGGGGTTTTCTGGAACTCATTATAGTCTTTGTTTTTGCAGTCTTATAGCTTAGGTTTCACCTCATATTGGTTTTGTTCTATGAAATTTTCCTTCAATTGTTTTCTTTTTCTGTCAAAGTAAGTTTCTGAGTCTTCAATAGATTCTGGTTCTCAATACCAGTAGTCTATGCTAGTGCTTGATTGCCTGTCTTTTCATTTTTGAAGAGTTCCAGAGGTACACACAGCCTGCATATGGTCTGCATGCATGTACCTGCGCTCTAACCTTACACGGCTCACGTGCACACGCTGGCTGTTGAACTGTCAGCAGCGTACCTGTTGAGAAAATTTTTGTTTAAGGAGAGGCAGACATCCTTTTCCTTGTCAAGAGTTATATCTCTCAGGGTTCTTGGTCTCTGTCATAGCATCTTAGCCTAGGTTTGGACTCTATTATAGCTTTCTTTTTCATTTAGAACATTTCTTGTGTTTCCTAGCTTTTTTAAC
>ML787860.1:399811-446663 GCA_009831015.1 Picea engelmannii | reverse complement strand
GTTTGTTAGATCTCTTTCTTTCCTGGAATTTTCTTTGCATTGTTATTTGAAAAAGAAAAAGAAATTAGCATAGCGTTGTGTTTTCTTCTAATTTTAAAAGAATTTCAAAAAAAATAATAAGAAACATAATCATTCTTTGCCAGTGTTCATATAAGTTTCATCATTTTTTGCAAGAGTCTTAACAACATCAGTTGCACTACCGTACCCTTTTTGAGTAAATCAAGCCAGTAAAAAGAATGCTAATTCAAATTTACTAGACTTTATGTTTGTAGGGTCCATAAACTAGATTGAGCTAGAGCCTTGATTTAGGTTAGAGAGGAAACTCTTCAAGGCTACAAAAAAAACATACGAGTCTGTGCTAAGGAGTGTAGAAGTCCAATAACATGGAAATTATCGGGGACCCCCCTCTAACACAGGGGCTAAACACGATGTCGCGTGCGGAAAGGTAGCAGAGATAACCCCTGCAAAGCCAAACCAAGTGTAGTGGGGAACACATATAGAGGACTTGTCTTGGGATTTCGTTGATCACATTTTCCATGGAGCTTCGTAGGTCTCAAATCCTTTCGAGGTCCTCAGTTGTCTTCCGAAAAACTTGCTTTTTATACCCTTGATAGGTTTTGGGCTTGATACCCTGCTCATTGTGGTCCACCCGACTGTCGACTGTACCCGCCTGGTGATTGTTCACGAGCTAGCAACCTAGTTGCCTTTGTTTTAATGACTTACACAGGTGACCACGGGGGTATACCGCAATACCTAGGGCAGACATCGGGCCATGCTTTACAGAGTATACCCAGAGGGTGCTTCCATATTCAAGTTGCACTTGCACCGGTAAGTTGCTCTAGTGTCGGTTGGTGTAACTGTTCTTCCAACTAGTTAGTCGTTTGCTTGAGTTGCCTTTAGGAACTTTTAGTGTGTTCTCTGTGCTCCCTAGTTTTCCATAGTGAGTTATTCAGTTGTGGCTTTGGGTCTCTGACCTAAGGTGGTAGACCACCCACTCTGCCAGTTGAGAGGACTTTTCAGTCTTCCGCTTAGAAACGTGGAGCCGCCTCTTTATAGGTGTTGTTTTGATAACATTGGTTCTTCAGAGTCATTGTGTGTGACTTTTATAGACTTGAACAATCCTGCAAAGGGAGAACCTATGCATAAGACATTCATGGCTAAAGTTCTTGATGATACCAACTAAGGAACCCCTTCTCAAGGGGATTCTTGTGCTTTTCCTTTCTTCAGAAATGTTGGTGTCCCTTTGATGGCCACTTTGTACATTCTTGGGTTGAATGCGGGACTACCGGTTTGGTTGGGTACCATTCCAAATGTCTCAAATGCTCTTAATGCTTCTCAGTTAAGCACCTTAAATCATGGGCACCCTGTTGATGTTTCGTAATCAACAAAGTCTTCTCCTCCTCCTTCTCATGCCTTTGGTGAAAGTATAGTTACTAGTAACCAGAAGTCTAAACGAAATAGAAAGAGGAATAATAGGAAGAAGAAATCACCAACCTCTACGAGTCATGTTGGATATAGGTCGACAACCTCTGCAAATCACGTTGAAGACCAACACCCAACCTCTACAAGTTATGCTGGGGGCACACACCCACCCTCTGCAAGTCATGTTAGGGGAAAATTTCCAGTCACGGCTAGTCATACTGGTAATAGGTCTGTAGCCTCTGCAAATCATGTTATCAACCCATCACTAACCTCTGCAAGTCATGTTGGAGATGTGCAACCAACCACTGCTAGTCATGCTGGGGGCATCGATTCTGTTGAGAAACCTAGATGGATAGGATGTAAGACTAAGTTCCCTTGTAAGATTTGCAAGGGAGATCACCTTACTCATTTGTGCCCTGGCATTCCAAAAGTACAAAGATTGTGGTCCCTCTCTGCAAGGTCTTCTAATTCTGAGTCTTTTGAGGTTTCCTCGCAGTCTATTCAACCATTGGTTGAGAAAGTGGTTACGTTGATGCAGTCATCGGCTGATCCCACTCCTCTTTTGGGGGGTGAGGTGCCTTTAGACCTTGTAGTCTCTCAGCCTATTCAGCCACTGGTTGAGAAAGTGGTCATGCTGATGCAGTCATCAGTTGATCCCACTCCTCTTTTGGGGGTGAGTTGCCTTTATACCATGTAGTCTCATAGCCTATTCAGCCATTGGTTGTGAAATTGGTCATGCCGATGCAGTCATCGGCTGATCCCACTCCTCTTTTGGGGGGTGAGGTGCCTTTAGACCATGTAGTCCTGCAGCCTATTCATCCATTGGTTGTGAAAGTGGTCATGCTGATGCAGTCATCGAATGATTCCACTCTCCTTTTGGGGAGTGACGTGTCTACCGACTATGTTTTTAGCATTTTCGGTTCAATACTTTCAGAACAAGGGAGCATTCCGCTTGTTCCGAGCACACCCCCTCCAAGCCCTAGGATGGTTTCCTTTGATTGGAATGACCTTGTTGAGCCTTGTCTTCCTTCTACCACACCTTTTCAAATAGGGGTTGAAGTTAATTCAACAAACACTTATCGATGTATTGTGGATGAGGGAGCCTCTGCAAGTATTTTATCCTCCTCGATTTGGAAAGTCTTGGGATCTCCTAAGCTTGTGTATGCTTCGCATGAACTTTTGGCTTTTGACAGATGTCCTAGTGAATATTTGTGGGTTCTTCCTTATTTACCTATCTCGTTAGGTGGGAAGACTTTCCTTGTTGATGTTATAGTGGTGCAAGGCCCGTTAGATTTCAATATGTTTTTTGGGCATGATTATGTATAAGCTATGAATGTTGTAGTGTCTACGCTCTTCTGGGTGATGCATTTCCCTCACAATGGAAGCATTATCACTATCGACCAACTGGCATCTGATAATCACCATCCTAATTCAGCATTATTTTAGACTACCCCTTTATATGTTCCTAGCGTTCGTGTAGACTCTACCCCACCACGGGTTAATTATGTGGCGTCTTATCCTCGATGTTCAATTGCTTCTAAGAAGGAACTGGTGCAATCATGTGTTCCCTCTCGATACTTGGTATCAACAATTGATCCATTGGTTTATCCAATGGGGGCATGGGAGGCCTTGCTTCCCTCTCTTGGTCCAAGTGGGCTTGAGTATCCTTCTGAGTCTTATATCATTGTTTGTACATCCTCAAGCCCTCGTGCTCGTGATTCTTCACTGATAGACTCTGCTAGTCCTGGCCAGAACTTCCATCGTCATATGGAGTATGGTCAGTTTACTTCACCCTTTGGGACTGTCGGCCCTCATTTGTGTGATTTCTTGGATTCTGAATTTCCTTTAGATGAGGCTATCCTTGAAGCCATGACTTCGATTTCTATCCCGCAGGAGGACTTACACCGTGGTTTGTGTTTTCTTCCCTTTTGGGAGACTTCCCAAGTTGACTATTGAAGAGACTCTTGGTCTGAACCTAGCAGTGGACTCTACCTGAACCAGTTTCATACATGAGTTGTAGCCCCTATGGAGTCTTCTTTAAGCCCTTTTCAGACTCCCTAAAGATGAAAAGATTGTCGAGTGACCTTGTTTCTTCACACTCATTAAATTGGTCCAGAAGAACGTTCCTTACACAAGTCTTCTTTTAAGCCCTTTTCAGACCCTTTAAACATGAAAAGATTGTCGAGCGATCTTGTGGCCTTTCACGCTCGTTAAACTGAAATTTGAAGTCGCGTCTATCCGGTGGTAGTTTACCCCTTTTTCGTTCCGGACGGTCAACTGTACAAACAAAGGTATACTCTAAGGAACTTCAGTTCTCTAGAAGAGTACTCTCAGGTATCATTTTAACCCTTTTTCGGGCCTGAGGGACTAAATGTATGAAAAAGGAACCCCCACGAAGTCCATAGTTAAGCTCTTTTCTGACTCCCTAAAATTGAAAAGATTGTCCAGTGACCTTATTCTTTCACACTCGTTAAAATGGTCCAGAAGAACATTCCTGATGGAGTCCATAGTTAAGATTTTTTCAGACTCCTTAAAAATGAAAAAATGGTCGAGTGATAATGTCTTTATCACACTCATTAAAATGGTTTTGAATAGACGTCTTTTCGGTGCTAGTTTACCCCTTTTTCAAACTGACTAGAATACCTTCGAAAAAGGTACCCCTGTGGAGTCTCCTTTTACGTTTTTCAGACTCTTTAAATATGAAAAATCGCTAAGCTTACCTTCTCTGGGTTCGTTAAACTCACATCGAAGGACATTACCATTGTGTGTTTTATTAATCGCATTTGTATACCTGCGTCTTTGGCCTAATGTCGGCTCCATGTTGTTCTCAATTGAACCATCTAAAGCATGCCTTATACGCAAGCCCTGTAACACTTTGCCTCTGCGTCTTGACACCTTTGTCCCCTGGAGGATTTTTCCCGTGTGTCCTTACTTTGAACATCAGTCTTGTCCCTACGCCTTGAACTTGTATGTTTGCAACACTCATTCCTCCTTGGTAACGTAACATTCTTTTATTCTTTTTCCAAAATTATTGAAAAAGACAAAAAAAATCAAATATACCCCAAAAAGAGGAAGGGAAAAGTATTTTCTTTATTGGAAGCATAATGAGTCGCCCTTGGATAAAGCACATCTGTCTGTTTGTTCATCAAACTCTGGGATTTAATACGACCTTAGGAAGTTGTTCTCACTACATAGAATTGTGTTCTCCTCCATTTGGTTATTCTTCCAAACATATGGAGAGTTTGCATTGCCTTCTGCCTCGTAAACTTATGTTAATGCCATGCTTCATGAGTCTCATCATTTGTCATGATATTGTCCAAGGGAATTTTTTACCAAGACTGAGTCAATCCCTCTACATTTTTTCTCTTGCCCTCATGCCCGGCCATCCTGAACGTCCAGTCAAGTCTTTGTTTGAAATCAATGAAACCTTCAGTCTAATCATCAAGATTCTCTAGTCCATGACCGATGAGTCGTCGAAGACCTTTGGGTAGTGAATTTGTACACTCATATTACACTCCTACCCAAGTTTTGAATATTTTGAAGTTGTTGCTCGAGCTCTGAAGACCTCATCTCCAGCCATCAGGCCTTATCAGCTTCTAGAAGATGGATACTCTACACGTATATCTTTTTGATTTCGAGATGTAGCTCCACTGTGTATTGCTCGCGGCTACACTTTATATAGTTATATGACATGGATCTACAATGTATTTGATTGGTAGCCATGATTTTATTTTATCCCGAGCATGGGTATGCCCACCTCGGTGAGACAATTATTATTTTGCAAACGGAACCTCCTGATTTCTGGTCCCTGGGCTCACTTGTTCGGCACATCGGTGAAGATTGTTAATGTATTTTGGCCATCAGATGCTCTTCTTACCTCACACATTAGGGGGCATCTTTTATAACCCTAATTTTCACCAGACATTCTTACCTGGCATCAGGGCATCTCAGATTCCTTCTTTGCCAAAACATTGTTGAACAACTCTTCTTAAAAACCCCTTTTATAAAGGCCCACGCACCCTATTACATTACTGCACGTGTGTACACGCTAGCTGACCCAAGACAACCCGGTGTACCTACAAAAGCATGAAAAAAGGAAAGTTTATGATGGAACACACATCTTTGGGTAATTTAACTAAACCTTCCAGCCATGCATGGTCGAACATTCGACCAAATACCTAGCTCCTTCTAACATATAAAAGAAGGGGTAGGGGTCCCATTTGGAAGAGGAGAATCATAGTAAGGAAACTATACTCGATTGCGCATTCCCTTTGTCCCAACCTTTAGCCATCCTTGTGCAAAGAGAAGTATAGAGAAAAGAAGTTGGAGGACAGTTGAAGAGGAGCCCAAGACCAGGTTCGTGGAGCAGTGGTCGGCTTCATCATTGTTAGTTGATTTAGTGAAGTTAATAATAAAGAAATATTGTTCTCATCCCACCATATGAGGTTTTCATGGTTTATTGCATACATGTTGATTAAATCTCTAACCCATTAATCTGTAGATCAAATGCATGTGGAGTTCTTTGTTTGTCTTGTGTGAATGTAGGTCAGCCTTGGGAGGAGAGTTGCAGTCAAAGAGCGACCAAGCATGAAGAAGGATCGATATCAAACGCTCGAAATAAGGTATGCTCACTTGATCTTATTAACTACGTATTTGCTTAAGAATAATGGGGATTAGGTCTGGGATGACGGTAGAAAGTAGGAATCTTTAGGTCTTTTCTGCATGCATGATAAAACCCTAAGTGCTAGTCTGTAGAGGGATTTCCCACTCACAAAAAATGGCGAGGGAAAGAGATCTGGGAGAGGTCTAGTAGGTTTTAAGGTGGGCAATGCAAAGGGATCAGTTGATCTTGTAAATTGCCAGGAGGGTAGAGGAGACATCTCAATTTTCCAAGTGGGAAAGGGAGAAGAGAGTTCATGTTAGTAGGGGGTGTTGAAAAATGGAAAGGAGGTGGAAGAAAGGCCTCATCCATATGAATATTCATGTGGAGTTGTAAGCCATGTGAATGAATATGATGACAAGTTTAAAACTTCCATCGCATAGGAGAAGGATCATAGGAATGTTCTAGTCATTGGGGGAATCTAGATATTCTTGCCAAGTAGTCAAGGAGAGGCTAGCACAGGAGTTTCAGATGCAACAAAAGGAGAGAAAGTTGAGATTGTCATAGAGGAGGAGGAGAAGATATTGAATTTTGTCCCAATGGAAGAGGAGCACCTAGTTGAGTCACTCACTCAGTGGGAGATGGAGTTGAAGAGGTTGGAGGATTGGTTGAGTAGTCTGGAACCAGAAGGTGTCTGCCATGAGATAGCCATGCCAGAAGAGACATACCAGCATGAGTTGTAGCTAGAGGAAGCTGGAATGGGACCAGCCAAAGAACTGACATGAGTTAGTCTGTCAAAGGAGGTGGTTGAACAGCAGTTCAAGGATGAAACTACGGAATTGGAGTCTGCGGCAGAGTGGCCAGTTAGCATCACAAGGGATGAAAGCAGTGTGGGAGGTCAGAACAATCTACCCATAGAGCAGCATGAAGACTTGCAGCCAAGTAGATTGCACAAAGAGAACTAGTAGATGAAGCAGTTGGAAGAAGTGATACAGGAGATAAGGAGGTTGATGTTGAGGTCAGCAGAAGAAGTTGTCAGCAAGGAGAAGTTGGACAAAGGAGAACCTGCAGGAGTAGCAGGGAAGATGCAGAAGCAAAGCAGAGGAGCATAAAGAAAGCTCTAGGAGAAAGTTTGGGATCTAGGAGGATTTCAACATAACTTGGAAGCTCATGAGCAGGAGCTCATGAATTTTCGTAGCCGTGGAGTATGATGTAGGAGCATCACTCCATCTTAGAACGTGTCAGCTAATTAGCATGATTGGTACACATTCAAGGAAGGGAGAGGTGTCACCCTCTCATTTTGCCTTCGAAATCTAAATCATGATTAAGGCAATTAATGATGTCAGGTTGGTAGAGCCAAGTTGTGCCTTCATAGAATTTGTAGATGAGGTCACCATTAAGTGGTTGAAGGTAGGAGGGATCTGCATCTAATTCGGATCAGATTTACATCATTGTAATATGCCTCATTAGTTAGACATTTTGAATGGTGATTAGACGCCACTAGCTTAGCTTGGAGGGAAGCTCATCGAGCCCCTCTTGTATAAATCTTTGTATTGTTTCCCAGTAGAGGTGGTTGCCTGTTGGAGTTGATGAAAGATCATTGTAGCCAGGGGGATATTTGAGATCTGAGACTCAGTCATAGTCTGGTCTCACATATTGTAATGGAGATTCCACCATTAATGGAAAAAGAACATATTTTCTTGTTTGTCAATTTTTGTATAATGGATGTTTAGTTTTGAATGTCATTTGTATGCATTTGTACTATAGATGTATGTTATAAATCATCCGCAGGGATAGAATTATAATCTTCTATCTATGAGTGTGTTGGATTAATTATGGTTCACGAGGCTAAGTGGAAGGAGTGCACGACAGAGAGTTGAGACTATGAGAGCCCACGCAAGGAGTGTGTGTCTGAACTCATTCGAGTCAAAAGAGAAGATTCCAAGAGGGCACACCAAGATAATTCATAGACTCGGAGGGGAATTTCAAGGTTGTTGAATACCTTGGAAAGAAAGGTTGTGTGGGAGAAAGTGCAACACAGAGTTGTTGAATACTCTGTAAGACTCTACTAGGAGGGCATTGAGCCAGTGCGAGCGCACACAAGAGAAACACATTTTGGAGTGTTGGAAGCATTGAGAGAACCCCAAGGTTGTTGAACACTCTAAGGAAGGAAGGTTTTGCAAGAGTGCATCAACCAAGGAAAGGAGATGCCTTAATACTTCTGGAAGGACTCAAGGAGAAATCGTCTTAAGGCTAAAGTAAGCGCAAGGAGTGCGCCAAGGATACAGTAAGATCATCTTACAAGCTCAGGAGGAAGGGAGTTAAGTTGTCGGGAGGGCACTAGGAAGTCTGCGGAAGGACGCAGGAGAACCGAGAACCTAGAATGTTTCAAGCCGAGCAAAATCTCAGAATAACTAGCATATGACTCTACAAGGAATGCAGGAAAAGCCCGAGAACAGTCTAAGTCTCAAGTAGAAAAAGTGTTTAGTGTCAGAAAGAAGGAAGGACTCATCGAAGTCCCAAAGGAAGGTAGAATCATCCATCGTTGAGAGGAGACAGGTGGAAAGAAATCAGGAGATCCGGGAGTTGGAGATCTTGGAGGTTTGCCAAGATCAAACATAAATCTTCGTGAAGTCGTGAAGAGCGGTTTAAATCTAGATTGTGGGATCTAGAAGGGATGCGTGGAAGAAATCCACACATTTTGGAGGAGTAGTACTATGGGAGATATCAGAGGAAGATAGCGAGCTACTTCTGAAGGTTGGAGTCCTAATAGATTGCAGTTGTCGATCAGAAGGAGGGATGGGTACCGTTGATCCTCACGTCGTTTGAGTTCGTCGATTCGGAGTTCGAGAACATAGAAGTTGGTTGTCGTGGAACAAGTTGAAGCCTGAATCCTGAAGTACTTTTTTGTGGTTTATCCCTGGGACACAGTCTGAGGTCACATGATAGAAAAGGCCTGGCACAGAGAACGAGTGTCGCTGCCAACTTTCTTTGAAGGGCCAAGAAGAGAGCCATGGGTTTAAGAGGACCCGCACTTTGGAGAAAGAGGGACCTGTGATAAATTTTATCGGGTTCTATCAGGGAGTTGAAGAGTCACTTAGACTCAGGTGTTCAAATGATTCTAGACCGGGAGGTCAAGCAGCCCTGAAGGAGAGAGGAAGGGGGGGTTTGCACCAAGAAGAATTCAACTTTGAGAGCAAAGTTACTCTGGAGAAATTATTCACTTCATATTGAGTCTACATCCCTTTGTCCTTTTAAGTCTAAACACATTGTTCATCCCCCAAGCGCTTCCCTACATGATTGAGAACCTCATTGTCTCTCTTATATTAGCTTTCCTTTGGTGGAGGATTGAAGTGGTGGAGGCCCAACTGGAAGGAACTTAGTTTCTCGGTTCCGAACTGTTTCGACATGGAAGTTTGTAATTCATTCACTTATGTTGATTACATTTTAATAGAAATACTCTTTTCTCGTCCAATTGATATCTTGTGAATATTTGAATTGTTATTCCATGGGAGTATTTGTTATGAATGTTGATGGATTATGCTATTGAATGTGCTAACATTATATATTATCAGAATATGCTTGTGTTTCTTGGTTGTTGAGGACTAGTTGCAGGCGTATTGCTTTGAGTCAAGTGCTCAATGGTGGACTTCATCGAGCATCTGGACGAGGTAGGCCTTTCATCTTGTCTTTCTAGAATATTTGTTTATAAAACATACTTGATATTAGAGTTGATTTCTGCAGTCATTTTCATCTGTTGTGGTTTACCCCTAGCCATAGAGAGATTTTCCGCGTAACACCCTCTAAACGTCAAGTGTACATTTCAACAATTTGTGTCAGAGTGAGTGCCTTCAACACAATTTAAACACCAGAAGGTAGATTCTGAAGAAATGGGTGGACAAATGGCTCTCTCCACAAATGAATCTCCCTTATTTGATGGAACAAATTATTCTTCATGGAGGGAAAATATGAAAAGGTATATGAAGTCAAGAGGATCTAGAGTTTGGGATTCGGTAGTAAGTAAGCCCTGGCACTTAACTACTTCAAAGAGAAAAACCAAAAATGAAAATAAAGCAAGGAAAAACAATTCATTAGCCTTAAAAGCAATCTAGGATGGATTTTCAAACCAAGTCAAAGAAAAGATGAGACACTACAAATCTGCTAAAGAATTATGGCTCCACTTAGAAAATTGTTATCAGAATAAAGCACAAGAAGAAGAGAAATCCTATCAAAGTAAGGAACAAGACTCAAATAAAGAGGATTCCTGTCAGAATAAAGAACAAAACTCATAAGAAGATAATTATTATCAAGATAAGGAACAAGATAAAGAAAAGGAGAATTCCAATCAGATTGAAGAACATAATACAGAGAAAAAGATTTTTAATCAGAATGAAATGCGGGATTTGATGCAAACCTCAGTTAGCAATGAAGAAAACAACCTCATCAAGGAATTGAGGCATACCTCAGTAATCACTAAAGAAAAATTACATAATTTTAAGACTGATGTTACAACTGCAATAGAAGAGATTCGTATGGAACCAGGAAATGGTATACATATTAAATTCCATATGGAGGCTATTGACAATCTTGAGAACACACTATGTGCACTCTATAAGAGTTGTATAACCTTCAAATGAAAGATATGTTGCTACTTCAATAGTTATATCAACCTAGCCATGAAGAGGTTGAACAGAGAGTTTAGCTAGAAGACAAAGAAAAAGAGATCAGAAGATTGAAGTTGATCATCCGATAAAGGAAATAGAAGAATTGGAAAAACATGATAACAAAAGCAAAGAAGTACTAAAAGAAACAAAAGAATTAGTTAACAGTCTAAAGTCTCAACTTGAGTAAACTAAATAATGTGAAGAAGACCTGAAGATCTAATTAATTAGGAAAGAAAATTATTGCCACACGTTATAATTTGAAATCATCAACTTAAAAAGGATAAATGACAGTACTAATGCCGATCTAATTACTCAAATTAAAGAAGCTAAGAAAAAGGAAGAATCCCAAAATAGCCAATTCACTAAAAAGGAATAATCATGCCACATGTTGGAATTGGAGGCCATCAACATCAAAAGGATTCAATTGGAAAACAAGGAAGAAATCAAAAGATTGAAAACTAAAAAAAGTTATCTAACAAAAGATATGGAAGAATTGAAGACATATGACAAAACTAATAAATGCAAAGAAGTCTTGGATGAGACAGAAGAAATAATCATCAATCTAAAGACTCAACTTGAACATGCTAAGGAAATGGAAGAAGCCCTGAACATTCAATTGACTAAAAAGGAAGAGACGTGTCACATGTTGAAATCAGAAATAGGCAATCTCAAAAATATGAATGAAAAGACAAATAAAACTGTCAAAATCCAAAATAACTCAACTATTCTAGATAAGATTTGGAACAGTCAAAGATCAGCTCATGACAAAATTGGTCTTAGATACGATAAGAAAGAAGACAGGGATAAGTGGAGCACCATTTACAAACATGAGAAAGGATCGTCCTTCTCAAAAGCAAAAGGTGCAATCACAAACCGATTACAAACTATGAACTTTGTTAAGGAAGGAAGTTATATAAGTAAAAAGGAAGAAGAAAATCAAAAGACATATCTCTCAAGCCAAAATAAATTCAAGAATGGAAACACCTTCAATGAATATTGTTTTTCTTTTCATAACTTTGGCCATAAAGAAATGGACTACAAGAAACTAGAGAAAGGGTATACATGAAAATCCAAAAACTCAATTAGATGTTGGAGATGCAATTTTGTTGGGCACGGAGAAAAATTTTGTCATACACTGAGATGTTACAACTGTGATAGGTGTGGGCACAAATCCCAAAGCTACAGGAGTTCAAAAATTCAATCCTTAGATAAGTCATTCAAGTCAGGGAGAAAACCTAATAAAATTTGGAAGAAGAAAGGAGATGACAAATCTCCAAAAACACAATTAGAAAGAAAAGGTCCAAAAAGCAGAGTATCTCATAGGAAGATATGAAGAAGAAAATTTGAAGGAGAAAGCAAGAAAGATGATCTTGCACCTGAAAATGAAGAAATTAATAACAAGAAAATGATGGGTGAAAATCCTAATAAGGAATGTGAAATTCAATATGAAATAGATCAAGCTCAATAAAGGGAAGTCCCTAAAGAAGAATATGACACAATCTTGATGATGTCATAATATTTTAGCCAAAGAAAGAAAAATCATTGATAGGGGGAGTTGTACAATACAAGAAGGAGAAAATGGACAAAGGAGAGCATCACCTTAGGGGGAGTATAACATTAGAGGGAACAAGAAAAGACCATTTTTGTCATTTTTGTAAAAAGGGGAGAAGAGAAAAATTAGCAGAGAAGTTCAAGAGGTATCCATCAGCAAAGATCAATTGATATTAGCAAAGATCAATTGATAACAAAATTTGTATTAGATCAATTGGTATCAATCCTCAATTGATATTCTTGTGAAATATCAAAGAAGAATAAGAAGCGGATCAAGAAAGATCAATAAGATGCATACCCTTGTCCTATTTGACAAAGGAAAGATAGTAAAAACTCAAGGGGAGTATTTTGGTTATCAAATAAAAAAGTAATTAGATTAGGTTTAAAATACTTGATCACTACAAATTGGTATCGCTACAAGTTGGTATCAAGAAGACTACTTATTTGAAAACAAATATCCCTATAAACTGAGACAAGCAGTTAGTAAATTCACGGGGGGGGAACAGTCAGAGCCACACTCTTTGTCATTGATGTCAAAGGGGGAGAGAAGCAGTAAAACAAATTTAAGAAAAAAACAAATTTGGCATTAGATAAAAAAAGGAGATCAATGATAGGGGGAGAAAATATACAAACTCATTTTGTTTTACATATATGTTGACCTCAATGACAAAGGGGGAGATTGTTGGAATTATTGATTATGTGTTGTCATTGATGGCAACTTGAGTCCAACATGTAAAGTAATCAGAAGAAGAGGAAGATCACCTTGTGGTAGAAGCCATTCATGATCAATGTTGATCACGATAGGATCAAGAGTGGGATCATGATAGGATCATGATAGTTTTCCAACTTTATCTCCCACCAATCACTTATCTCCTTCTCACTCGACATATGTGCATGCATCCATCTACTATATAATATGCTTTCCCCAGATTGGTACTACCCACAACAAAACCAATGTTGTAATACAATGGATTACAAAGTTATTTTAGTTACTAGTAATGTTAGACAATATTATGAGCAATATCATACAAAAGTATACACACGCAAAATGAGGAGGAGAGAAAATAAGTAAACATAGAACCAACAATAAGTAGTCTTTTATTAATCATTCATAATCTCCCTTTATATATATATATATATATATGGAAGGTAGTTACAACTACCATAACTACCTTGGTTAATCTATCGACCATCTCAACTTTCTAGTTGACTATACTTTTATACTTCTAGTAAGCTCATTCTATTACATTACTTAGTCTATTTCTATCCCTAGTTGACTAGTCAATTAGGCTCCTCCAATTGATTACAAGACTCATCCCTTAACCTCTTCCATGCAGTCCCGGGTTTCTTTAAGGCTTCTTTCCAAAGTCCACCTAAGTAGGTCAAACTCTTCTTCTATCCTAAGTCACATATTCTCCTCATATGTCCTAAGTTTCCTCCCATGCACCATGTTCGGTCATTCATCCTCTTGATCCTTCTTCATCCTCTCATCTACCTCAACCATATTGAGGCAACCTTTCCTCTCCTCTCTCCTAACTTATTGTTCCCTCCTTTGCTCTCTTGCTCTAATTTCCTCTTTCATATTTTTCGTAATCCTTTGAATGCTCAGGGAAATCTTGCCTTTATTCTTAAGTTATCATTAGTAACTCGAGCTACTTTGCAATGGTATTATCCTCAAAAGGTCTCCATTTTGTACTATGATTCACCAAGTTGAATGAATTCTTTCTTAGAATAGGCACCTTTGTGGGGCTAACTTTGGCCTCCTCTTGTTAGTATTGGCTTCTTCCAACCTTGAGAGACCAATAACACCCTCACTCCATATTTTCTTGGCCTTGTCTCTCTCTTGTACTTACTCAAGGTAGAATCTCCTCAACTTTCTCCTCTCTCCTTTCCCCTCTTGTCCATCTCTCTTCTTGGTCTCCTCACTACCGAGTGACTCCCTTTAACTAATTTTCTTAGGAAGGGCTTGACTCAAGATGTTTTTTTCCTATATGGGACCAATCACCATGCTTGTTCATTCTTATCTTTTCCTTGGGATGTTGGTCTTGGTTGTCACATTCCATGGACTACAACTATGGTCTCCCTTCCTTAACCATTTGTCAATGTCTCCTTCCTCTTGATTCTTTCCTTCACTAATTTTTCCTCAACATTGAGACCTCTTTCTTTCACTATTACGCCCTATTGTCATTGCTTCTCACCTCTTCCCTTTGTTAATGCTTCACTAGCATTGTCACCTCCTTTATTCTCTCTCTACTTCTCTCACTTCATGTCCTTCATTGGGAGTTGATGCCACCTTCCTCCCCCCACTCAAGTTCAGCCTTTAACATCTATGTTATAGGTACATAGATTGATTTGGCACTGAGATTGCCACATCCACATCTTTGACATATTTGAGTAGACTCTCACGTCATCAACTCCCATACTCATGCAAGTACAAGCATCGTGCTTCTAATTCTCCTCCCTTTCTTTTTTGCATTTAATTGATAGTTATTACATTATATTACTCACATTTATCTTACTAACATGCTCAAGTGGGATCTCTTTTATCACATGCCATGCCCAAAAATGGGCTCTTGCATAGCTTTGCTTATTCTTAAGTGTAGGTATCATTCTCTCACCCATCCCTCTTTAATTTCATTTTCAACATCTACTTTCATATTTTATATGTTATTCTACTTTCATGGTACTTAGACTTGCTACTTCTTGTCTCATTTCAATACTTAGATTTCATAGTTTACCTGTTGTTAGCACTTTGTAATTCCCAGAGGTTGTTAAGGGTGGAAGAAATTAACAGAGGTAACTTACCAAAACCACTTCAAAACTAGGATCTAGCCCTACCAGTTTCAGAGAGGGATCTCTCTGTCTGATTTAGATCTGTTTGAGTTTTAGATATTAGGCTAGTTAAAATAATATGAGTTTGTTGTTTTGTTTATAAAGATTGGCTGAAGTATTACATTTAAACATCCATTGGGCTATGGGGTCTGTGTTAAAAATTAAGATCAAAAATAGCTTTTATAAGATTTCTTCACAGGGCGAGATAGTGAGAATGTTGGATATTTTAGAATTAAATGTGGTGGAAAGATAGAATAGACAAGAAAATCAACCAAGCAAAGAAGCAATTAAGAATTTCTTCACTTAATATCAGATGAATAACATGCAGATCGCTTAAAGACCAGAAATAGAATGCACGAAACAAATTATGTTCATTAACTTATTTTAAACGATCAGAAATAGAAAACAAAATGATTACAAAGTAATATAAACATTAACAGAGAAAGATAAACATCACCAACAATCCAAATGCAAGAATCCTATGAATCTGTCTTTTTATTACTGGTCGATCTTCTCAAAAACAATTACAAAGATAGATTCTTGGGTGCAAAAATCAACACTCAATACTTCAAAGTAAGAAATATTTATACAACAATTACATTTGATCCTGTCATTAATGACTAGGATATGGTGGAATAAAAATCTAACTGACTAGATACAAATTACAAAATAATAGGACTGTTGATGATGTATTTGAATCCTAAGCGTTGATTTATGGGAAAGTAGTTGGTGATTCATCCACTTGACTTTGACTGTCTTCCTCATGCTGACTCGAATGTCCCTGTCACCTTTACTCGAGTAAGGCACATAGGTCTTCCCATATCTTTTGACTAGGGATGGAAACCTTCAGTAACCTTCTGTAAGTTGCATCCATATATGTGTACTTGGAAAAGGTTGGCCTTGTGATGAAGATGTATTTTATCTCATGTTGGATGCTCAGGTCCGACTGTAGAGTTTCTAAGAAATCCTTGCTAGTTATGCTCCCTTGTATGCCTGAAAAACTTAGAACCATATTTTTCCACTATGAGGATCGTTTGTTTGTAGTCTGATAGAGTAATCAGTTTATCATTGGTCACTAGTAAACTTGGAAGACCTTTCTTGTGCAGCGAGTCGACCTTGTTGAAAAACCTCTGCACTCCAATGTCCATTGTCTGGGCTTTCTCCTCAAGCTACAGCATCAATCCCTTCTTGGTCAAAACCTTCTTGACCTCAAGGAATGTTTTTGTCCTATCTTTAATGTCCAAATCCTCTAGCTCTTCTTTGGTCTTGGAATTCAAGAACCTGATGATTTTTGTGGCCTCAGTAGGATTTTCTCCCAATTCTCCCCTTATCTTGTCAATGGCTTGTCTGGCTCTCTGCACAAGTTCATGTTGTTCAAACACAATTTGTATAAGGGGCCATATCTATGTCATTGACTATCTTATGTCCATCCATATGTTTTATTTGTCTTCCGACAGTGTCTTAGCCATGACAGTCTCCTCCTGTAGCTTTTGCAGTTCTTGCTTGAGCCTCTGTGATTTGTGCATCTATTTGTTGTAGCTAGATTGAAATGTGGACTTCAGCTTATGGAGGTTATTGATCTCATCTTGCAGTCTTTTGATTTCTTTACCTTGCAGGGTCATGTCCTCCATTGACTTTGCCAATTTTTCTAATGCATCTAGAGCTGTCGCCAGAATAGCTAATGGAAGTTCTACCATTGTGGTTGTTGTTGTTGTTATTTTTGTCATTGTTGTACTAATTCCTATGAGAGGAACTTCATTCAATGGTATGACAGCCATTGGCACACTCTGTTCCTTCTCTTTAACTAACTTATCTAGCTCAGCCTCCATCTCCTTAATCTGCGCATTCTGCTCCATGATTAATTTCAACATTTCCTCCTTGTGTCCTTCAGTCTCAGCCATTTCCTTTTCCCATGAGTCTTTTGTGGTTGGGATTTTCAGTTGTTTCTGTTGGCGATGGAAGTCACTCCTGGATTGCTAACAGGAGCAGAGCCTGATGCCCATCAGTTTATGTCATGGTTGTTCATAGATGGGTGATCGAATGGCGGAAAACTCAAAACAATAGCATTCCAACTCTGAAACCAGGCCAGGTATGCATGAGTAAGTGAGGTCTTATGTAAACTTCAGACAGTGAGCTGTAGTAAAGGGTGAACAGGTAGAAGATTTATATGAGAGAAAAACAGAGGTCTGTTATGAACAGCAGGTTCCTAATAGGCTGTAGAAGCAAGCATTTAAACACAAGATCGACTTAAGTTCAAATGCAAAAAACCAGAGAATACAATAATGTCACAGTAAATCCTTTATCATAACATAGTTGCATGAATTCATGTGAATCAGTCAATCATGAACTCTCCAAGCATAAGATGAAAATCAGACGGAGTAAGAAGAACTGTCTGTCATAAAACAAGAAATCTCAAACACAAAAAATGCATAAGCTGGAAGGTAGAATAGTTGTTAAAACATTACAATAGGGAGTTCTGCTCTACCATTGATACTTACAAAATACCAAGACTGAGTTTATATACTCAGGAAAATTCTCCCCACTGAGGCGTGCCTCAGTCACCCAAAACTGGGTGTCCCCTCAATCAAACTCGTACTGATATCTTTCTTTAAATGCCATCTTAACTATGCATGGCTCCTGTAAGGAGGGTACCTAAGCTAATAAGTGTTCAGATAGCGTGTGTAGACTTCTCTGTCGAGCTGAAGACTTCGGCATGGCTCCTTTGAGAAAATCGATACACAGGACTTCCTCGGGCAGATGGTTTGCCAGGCCCTCCATTCCCCTTACTTAATAACTGAAAGGAGGTTTCAACCACCCGCTTGATTTTCATTAATTGCTTCCTCAGGAAGTGTCTGAGACGATATGCTCAGGAGCTTCGGCACTTCACGTCTCGTGGATGGGAAGGAGCCAGTCCTTACTCTTT
Source organism: Picea engelmannii (assembly GCA_009831015.1). NCBI lineage: Eukaryota > Viridiplantae > Streptophyta > Pinopsida > Pinales > Pinaceae > Picea > Picea engelmannii. The sequence continues at coordinate 428,671 of ML787860.1, read as the reverse complement.
AAAGTCGAGATGCGCAAAGAGGCGATAGGGCCTAATCGCGCACCACGTGTCCGTGCAGGATAGACGGCTGAGATCACCTTTGGCGATACTATGGGCCCTAGTCCTGAGTGCCTCCAACGCTTCGCGTCTTGTGGTTGGGAGGAGGCTAGTCCTCGTTCTTCAAATTTGCGAGGGGTGAGGAGGCGATGGAGCCCAATTGTGCACCACGTGTCCCTTTTTGATGGATGGCTGAAAATGCTTCGTAGCGTCGTGGGCCCCAGCTTCCCTGCTTTCGGCGTTCGTGAATATGAAAGGGCCAACCTTGCTTATCGAAATTGCGATGAGCGATATGCCGAGACAGATCATTCTGGTGCCATGCGTCCCTCAAATCTGACGGTCCCAAACTCATCCGACACTGCAGTGGGCCCCAGGTCCTGAATGCTCTCGCTACTTCGCATATCGGGAGATGATGGAGTTGTTTTTTGCATGTTGGAGCTGCGATGAGCGAGGCACCGAGATGGATCTACTTGAGGCCAGGTGTCCCCTCTGGATGGATGGCTGAAATCCTTTTTGGTGATATATAGCGCTATCCATTGCGCTAATCCTGGCGCAATTCTGCTAACCGCGATTACCCACCGATCGTTGATCTGCTCTATACATGGATCCTAGCCGTTGACGACATACTTTGCCCGCTCTCTTGATTGGAAGTCGAAAAAACGAGATTTTTCCATGCTATACTCGGGCGCTTCTCGTGTAACTTGTAGACCCGAATGCTCTCGATCCCAAGACAAGAATTATCGCTAACATTAGGCTCCATAGGGGATAGAGTCGTCCCTACGATGCTCTAAGAACTCCTTCTGCAGCTTCAGTACCTTTCTATTGGGCTATGGAGTCACTTATTAAGCCGGAAAACATGCAAAAAAGGAAATAAAACAAGAGAACAGGAAAATATTTACAAACAGAGGAGCCGTCTAAGGCTCAAAATAAACACTTTTTCAGAAAATGCCCATTCACTGGGCTGTTGAAAACCTCTTCATTCTCCAGATCCTACAACCCATATGTGTTGTTGGAGAAAATCTCAGAGATTTTGAAGGGGTCGATCGAGAGGGTGTCGAACTTGTTGTGCTTGCCTTTATTTTGTCTAGGTGCGTCCCATTTAAATACCAAATCTCTGACCTCGAACTCCTTTTTCCTGACCTTTCTGTCAAAAGCCTGTTTGATCTTCTGCTGATGACTGTAAGATGCATCCCTCACTTGTTCTCTGATCTGCTATGCTTCCACTATCTAATGAATTATTCTGATCATATGATCTGGTTCTCCCTCGTATTCCTGAAAGAACTTCGCCACCGGTAAGGCGAGCTGAGTAGGGAAAACCGCCTCTGCTCCGTAGACTAGTTGAAATGGTGAAGTACCCAGAGACTTCTTCATTGTGACACGATCGGCCCACAGAGCAAATTTTAACTTTGAATCCCAGGCTCTTTTGTTATCCTCTAACAATATTTTGATGATCTTTATCAGGCTTTTATTAGAGGATTCCGCTAAACCATTACCCTGGGGATAGTAGGGGGTGGAGTGAATTAGCGAGATCTGGAACTGCTCACAAAACTTAATAAGAGGTTCAGATTTGAAAGAAGCAGCATTATCGGTGACGATCCTGCTGGGACAGCCAAATCGGGCTATGATATCCTCCAGGAAGCTGATAATTACTTTGTGCGATGCGCTTCTGGTGGGGACAGCTTCTATCCACTTGGTGAAATAATCTGTCACAGTTAGGATCCATATGTGTTGACCACTTGAGGGAGGATGAATTTCTCCAATGAAGTCCAACCCCCACTGTTGAAAAGGTGCCAAAGCTACTATGGGTTTTAATGGCAGTGATTGAGCTGTTGTTTTCCTGAGAACTTCTAGCATTTGATGCAAGCTCGGATCTCCTTGCAAACATCGGGGAATAAAGTGGGCCAGTAATACCCAGCTCAGAGTATCTTGTGAGCTGTGGTCTTCCAAAAATGATGGCCTCCGCAAAGGCCGCTATGAAAATCAAACGTAATCTTTTGGGCCTCCTGCGGGTCCAAGCATCTCAAAAATACCCCTAGAGGGTCTTTCCAGTACAAGATTTGGTCAATGAGGCAATATCTGATCGCCTTGAGATTTAAATCCCTCGCTTTTCTTTTTCCCATTCCATCCGGCGGCTTCAACTCCTGCAGAAAATACAGAATGTCACGATACTAAGAACATTCTACCAGCGATAAGTCATCTTGAGAGCATTGGCTGGGCGGCTCAGCTTGCTGAGATCCTGGGCGAGTATTGATGAAACTAACTCCCAATGCTTCGCAGTTGGATTCAGCTAGTAGCTTGGCTAAACCTTGACCCTTAACCAACTTGGTGGGCTTTATCTCTAAATCAAATTCCAGAATTTTAGCGATCCATCGGCCTCTTTTCCCATCTATGTCAGGTTGTACAAGGATGTCCTTCACGGAAGCTGAAGGAACGTATGTTGTTACTTTTGAATGCAAGACATAGACTCTGAAATCTTTAAGAGCTTTCACTAAGGCATAGGCCTATTTCTCCATGATTTCATACCTGCTGTCTGCGTCTCTTAGCGCCCTGCTAAAGAAGGCGATGGGTTGCTCACGCCCTTCTTCATTTCTCTGCAGTAAGACCGCCGCCACTGTATCACAGGAAGCAAAAGAAAAAATCAGGAAATCCTTGGAATAATCAGGACTGATTAGCACAGGCGCCTCAGTCAATGCCTTCTTTATTTGGTCAAAAGATGCCCAGGGCTCGGCGGTCCATCTCACTTCCTTTCCCTTCCTGAGCATGGCCGTGATGTGCTTTACTAGCTCGGAAAAATTTGAGACAAATCTCCTTAGGAAGTTAATCTTTCCTAGAAATTCCTGGACCTCTTTTTTAGACCTGGGAAGTGACAGTGTTTAGATCGCCTCCACTCTGCTGGGATCAATCCTTACTCCCTCCGCCAATACTATATGGCCTAGCAGCTTGCCCTCCATCATAGCAAACAAGGACTTCTTGGGATTTAGGGAAAGACCGAATCTCCGGCACTTCGAGAAAACTTTCCTTAAGTGACAACGGTGCTCTTTATCAGACCTGGAGAAGACCGTGATTTCGTCTAGGTAGATCACTACGAACTGGTCCTTTTCTCCGATGAGGGCTATATCCATGGCTCGCTGAAATGTTGCTTCTGCATTCATTAGCCCAAATGGCATTTTGGCGTACATGAATGTGCCCCAAGGAGTGGTGAAGGCCATTTTTTCTCTGTCCTCAGGCATGACCGATACCTGATTATAACTGGAAAACCCATCGATCATAGATATCCTGGATTCACTAGTTACCCTTTACAGTATGTGTTCCATCTTAGGTATGGAGTAATTGTCTTTCTTCGAGCTTCTGTTCAGATTTCGGAAGTCAAAGCAAAGCCTGATTTCTCCACTTTTCTTTCTTACCGGAACCAGATTGGCCACCCATTCGAAATATCTCAAAGGGACGATGATTTGGGTGTCTAACAGCTTCTTGACCTCCTTTTCCATGACCGGTAGCAACATGGGATTTATCTGTCTCAGCTTCTGCCTGAATGGCTTAGCTCCTTCCTTCAACGGGATTTTGTGTTCAATGACAGATGTGTCGTATGTCTTGAGATCTTTGTAGGTCCAAGAGAACACGTCGGAAAACTCTCTCAGCAACTCCGTGTACTCGGCCCTCTGTTCACTGTTCAGGCTACTCGATAATCTGATAAACTTGGGCTCTTCCTGTGTGCCAATGTTTCATTCGGCTGTATCAGCATCTTCATTCGAGACCTTTCCCTTTACTGCCACATCGTTCCCATCGAACAGTCTCTCTAAAGGGACTAGTCCTCTCGGGATGTGATTGCTAGGCAGCTGGATAATCTGATGATTAGCAATTTTGTTTAAAAATACCTCAGGGTGAGGGTCACCTTCCAGGTCGGGATCTTGGTCAATGTGCAACGCAGAAAATTTGTCCACGGATTGGAGAAACCTCTCGAGTTCTGAATCATCCTCGAACACCTTCCAATGCTTGACATTGTCCGGCACCGAGGGCCTATATCTTATATCAACATCATTTTTTACCATAGGCGACAGAGGAAGCTTGAGCACACTAGCTGAGACAGCTAAAGAATCGGCCAAAGTATTTTCTCCCCTCGGAATGAAAGAAATGTTAAAAGCCAAGAAGAAACTATCAATAAGGTCCCATACTTCATTCTGATAATTTCTGAGCCGGGGATTATTGGCACGATAAGCATTCCTTACCTGCTGAATAATCAACTCAGCATCTTCGAATATTGCTATCTCTTTAATTCCCATTTCTTGCGGCTCTCATACCCAGAACAAGTGCTTCATATTCTGCCACATTGTTGGTGGCTTCGAATTCCAGCTTGTATGACAGGGACATGGCTTCTTGACAAGGTGATATGAAAACCACTCCAGCGCCAATGCCTTCGCTAAAAGAAGCTCCGTCAAAAAACATCTTCCACACGAAGGGGCTTTGAGGGGAAATAGGATGATCAAGGCTGGGATGTTTTCTGATTTTTAAAGAGCTTTCAGGGGCATCAGTAAGCTGCAACAAACTAGACCCCAAGTCGGTGTCAAGTGCAAAGATGGGGTGATTGGTGGGGTCTGCTTCATCACTGACAATATAGGCTAGTTGGGCTTCTCTGTATAACCTTCTTTGTTCCCCTCCGAAGATTGGAATGGTAGCATATGTGAGATCCATCTGTAGTGTCCCTCCAAGCTTTTTAATCCAAGATCTAGACAACAGCATACCAAATTTGGGAGGAACGTCGGCTACCACAATATCCATGACCACACTTTTCATGGGCAGCTGAAACAGGGAAACCACCAGGTCTTTGATGACTCCTAGACACTGCACTCTCCTTGAATCGAAAGAATATAAATCATGATAGGTTCTTTTCACCTCCAATCCTAATTCTTCCATGACTACCTTGGGCATAAGGTTATGGGAGGCTCCTGAATCCATGAGACAATTATGCAGCACTTTATCATGTATGTTCAGGGATGTGTAGAAGGGAGGGGATGAGTCATCTCTGTCTTCTACCATGGGGCCTAAGACGACTGCTGGTTTCTCATATTGAAGGTTTACTAAGTCAGAGGGAGGCTGGGGAGACTAGGATTGTAGCATCTTGGAGAGGGATCTTTTAAAATCTTCATTTTTTACTAGCTCTGAGAGGGGAACGGGGATCCTGATTTTTGGAATTTCATGTTCAAAATTAAAGGATGGAATGGTCTTAGGAGCTTCCCTTACCTCGGTGACGGGTTCTTTGACTGCTGGCAAAGTGCTCTGAGTTCTTTTATCTTTAGTAGCAGCTGTTGCAGATCTAGTAGACCTTTCTGCTATGAGGGGCTGGTCTGGGCTGTCAAATTCTCCTTCTTTCCTTCTCGACCTGAGATTGTATCTATTAGAGGCGTGACTGGCCCTTTCTCCTTTACCCAGCTCATGGATCTGAATGTTCATCAAGGATTTTTCATATGCATACTGAGTCAAATGGGGAAAAGGAGGAGCTTCCTCAACACTGTGAATTTCAGGGTCAAATTCGTCTATCTCCTCTCCTTCCTCATGAGCAACCAGGTTATTTTGGAGATGGGTTTGAATCCTTTGATCCTCTCTGTCCTTTTCCCTTTGTTCCCTTGGGAAGCCCTATGGTCCATTGTTATTAGGTCTCTTGAAACCTCTATTATCAATGTTCTGAGGATTTCTGTACATGGGCTTCCTTTCTAACTCCCACCTTTCCATCTTGGCAGCGAGTGATTTTATTGCTCTAGCTGTCTCATCTATCTGATGGGGCAGGGGAGGGGAATTGGATGAGGAAGCTTCAAGCCTGTTCTTGGATGTATTTCTATCACCTGCGCTCCTGAGTCGATTGACAGCCAATATGCTAGATTCTACCTCCACGGCCGCATCCTGCATGAGGGCCAGTGTAACAACTCTTCTTTCCCTTAACAGTAGGCAGAAATCAGGATCAAAAGCGTTGGAGTAAATGATCTTTGCAGAAGCTTTGGAGGGTTTTATCTCAGCAGGGATTCTGTTGTACATTTTATTAAATCTCTTGGAGAAGTTGGAGACAGCCTCTCCTTCCTTTCTCTTCAACGACCCAAACTCTGTCATGTAATACATGAAATATTTTTTATCTCCCCATTGTCTCAAAAAGGCATTGTCTAGTGCTTCGATCCCATCAATAGATCCAGGAGGCAGGGCCTTGAACTATTTTCTAGCCTCTCTTTGGAGGTTGTGGACAAAAATTCTCATCCATACATCCACGTGCATGATAACATTATCATCTGCGAAGGTATAAAAAGTTGTTAGGTGCTCTTCAGCAGCTATGTCCCCTTCGCCTATAAACTTGGGTAGCTGCTTGAGGTAGCCATCTGTCGAGAGGGCATTGAGGGGCTGAGGTAACACAAGGGGAGCATACCTATCAGCTATTATAGCTTCCATTCTGGTCATAGGGTGATTAGCATCGGCCATAGGAATATTAGGTGGAGGAGAACTTGGAGGAGAAGGAGTTCGCAAAGGGGCTATGGGAAATGAGTTTCGAAGTGGAGTAGGAAACAAAAGCGAGTTTAAGGAGAAAGCTAACGAGTTCAAGTCATGAGGTGCTCCTCCTTGTGTAGGAGTGGGGAAATCTTCTGTGGTCCTGGGTCTACGCCAAGGTACAGCTTCAGAGGAGAGGGGAGTGACAAGGATTTCTCCCTCCAATCCCAGACCAGGAGGGGAAAGCTCAGCAGGAACACTCCTGAAATTCAGGAAACGGGAAACTTCAGAAGACAGTCTGCCAAGAAACTAAGGCGGAGAGAATGGAGCTTCTACAAAAGGAGACTACGGATTACTTGGTTCGGTGGCAGCTTCTCCTTCTGAGGTCTTTCCTTTCTCGCGAACTACCTCCTAATCAGCTCCAGGTGTAGCTAGAGGCAGTTGAGGGTTGGACCACGTGTGTCTGCCTCTGAAAGCCACAATGGACGTGGCAAGTTTGCCATAGTGGAGTCGTCACAATGGAGTCACCAAATGCACAGTAGAAATCTTCAAGAAGGCTCTAATGTCTGATGCACCTTCAGAACCAGAGGCTCAATGTCGTTCAAACTCGGGGAAAATTTTCAACTTCGTCCCCGGCAACGGCGCCAGAAATGTTGGCGATGGAAGTCACTCCTGGATTGCTAACAGGAGCAGAGCCCAACGCCCATCAGTTTATGTCACGGTTGTTCATAGATGGGTGATCGAATGGAGGGAAACTCAAAACAATAGCGTTCCAACTCTGAAACCAGGCCAGGTATGCATGAGCAAGTGAGGTCTTGCGTAAACTTCAAACAGTGAGTTGTAGTAAAGGGTGAATAGGTACAAGATTTATATGAGAGAAAAGTAGAGGTCTGTTATGAACAGCAGGTTCCTAACAGGCTGTAGAAGCAAGCATTTAAACACAAGATCGGCTTAAGTTCAAATGCAAAAAACCAGAGAATACAATAATGTCACAGTAAATCCTTTATCATAACATAGTTGCATGAATTCATGTGAATCAGTCAATCATGAACTCTCCAAGAATAAGATGAAAATCAGACAAAGTAAGAAGAACTGTCTGTCATAAAACAAGAAATCTCAAACACAAAAAATGCATAAGCTGGAAGGTAGAATAGCTGTTAAAACATTACAATAGGGAGCTCTGCTCTACCATCGATACTTACAAAATACCAAGACTGAGTTTATATACTCAGGAAAATTCTCCCCACTGAGGCATGCCTCAGTCACCCAAAACTGGGTGTCCCTTCAATCAAACTCATATTGATATCTTTCTTTAAATGCCACCTTAACTATGCATGGCTCCTGTAAGGAGGGTACCTGAGCTAATAAGTGTTCAGATAGCGTGTGTAGACTTCTCTGTCGAGCTGAAGACTTCGGCATGGCTCCTTTGAGAAAATCGATACACAGGACTTCCTCGGGCAGACGGTTTGCCAGGCACTCCATTCCCCTTACTTAATGACTAAAAGGAGGTTTCAACCACCCGCTTGATTTTCATTAACTGCTTCCTCAGGGAGTGTCCTAGACAATATGCTCAGGAGCTTTGGCACTTCGTGTCTCATGGATGGGAAGGAGCCAGTCCTTACTCTTTAAAGTCGAGATGCGTGAAGAGGCGATAGGGCCTAATCATGCACCACGTGTCCGTGCGGGATAGACGGCTGAGATCACCATTGGCAATATTGTGGGCCCGAGTCCTGAGTGCCTCCGGTGCTTCGCGTCTCACGGTTGGGAGGAGGCTGGTCCTCGTTCTTCAAAGTTGTGAGGGGCAAGGAAGCGATGGAGCCCAATCGCGCACCACATGTCCCTTTTTGATGGATGGCTGAAAATGCTTCATAGCGTCGCGGGCCCCAGCTTCCCTGCTTTTGGCGTTCGTGAATATGAAAGGGCCAACGTTGCTTATCAAAATCGCGATGAGAGATATGCCGAGACGGCTCATTCTGGTGCCACGCGTCCCTCAAATCTGACAGTCCCAAACTCATCTGACACTGCAGTGGGCCCCAGGTCCTGAATGCTCTCGCTACTTCGCATATCGGGAGATGATGGAGCTATTTTTTGCGCGTTGGAGCTGCGATGAGCGAGGCGCCGAGATGGCTCTACTTGAGGCCAGGTGTCCCCTCTAGATGGACGGCTGAAATATTTTTTGGTGATATATAGCGCTATCCATTGCGCTAATCCTGGCGCAACTCTGCTAACTGCGATTACCCACCGATCGTTGATCTGCTCTATACATGGATCCTAGCCGTTGACGACATACTTTGCCCGCTCGCTTGATTGGAAGTCGAAAAAATGAGATTTTTCCATGCTACGCTCGGGCGCTTCTCGTGTAACTTGCAGACCTGAATGCTCTCAATCCCAAGACAAGAATTATTGCTAACAGTTTCCTTTAGGATGCTATGTCAGCATTCTTCTTCTTTAGTAGCTCCTCAGATCCTTTAACATTTGATGGATCATATCCCATCTTGAGTACTAGCTCCTCCATAGATTTGATCTTGTTATCTTTTGCTAGGGAAGATATATTCTCCAACTTCAACTGAGACTGTACATTGTTTAAGGAGACCTGCAACTTTGTAGCATTCATGGAGGTATTTTCCAGGGTGGAGAAAATAATTTCACCAGTTTGTCTGTGCATATCCATCTAATTAGTTGGATGCACCTCTTTTACATCAAACTCAAATGTTGCCCTCTTGTAATCAGAAACTGCCTTGGGATGAGGAACCTGTGTCTGCAAGAACACCATATGCATCCTTCCTTTCTATGTGTCGAAGGTAGATAATAACCTGTGCTATGTTATAGATGTCTGCTTCCAAAATTGTGCATAGGTGTTGTTGGTCAGTAGCTCATTCTTCTTTTAATCATGTTATACTTCTCAAAAATATTAAGTCCTGCAGGCTCCTGTGAGGACTTAGTTGTCAATGTGGTTCAGTCTATTTCTTGGATAAGGAAGTGGACATTGTATGTTGGGTACCTGAGAAAAGTGATGAATGTGGTCCATCCATAACTATGGTGGACTGAGTTTCTTCTTCTCTGGACCTGTCAAGTGTATGGTTGGTTTTGGTCCTCTTCTTGTAGACTTGGAAGTCTTCTGCTGAGACTTATATGACATAAGGGGAGACTTCCTTTGTAGCCCTCTTCTCTATTTGTACTTGTGGAGTACTAGTATGTGAAATGTTGGCTAGTGAAGACTGTTGTTCAATGTCTATTAGAGTATTTTCTTCCCACTCCGTCTGGTTCATGAATTTCTCAATTTCAGGTTTGGGCACATGAGCATAGGGATAAATCTTGTTTTTGAGCCTGGTTTCTGCAATAATACCACAGGGGTCATAGTGCCATGGGGATATGAGGCTGAACTTCATTTCCTTTAACATTTGATTATCTTCTCCCCCTGCATCTCTGTTGTTGCAAATGAAAGAACCGATCTAACCTTTGATCCTGAGTTGTTGCTTTTTCTTGAATGCCACAAAATGAATATCATCGGAATTTATCATATGTCTGATATATTCCAGAGCGAATAGCCCGACAGGTAAATATTTTGGTAGCTTGTAAGGAGGTAACTCGCACCCATAGACCTTTATTTATGTGTGATTCTGGTAAAGGTACTAGTCTCATGTTTTGGCTAGGTCTAACATGTGTAAAATTCTCTGAATTTCCTCGTTTATTCTTGGTTATGTTCTTCCACTTAGAATGCATACCACTAGATGGTAGAATTGATCAATGAATTGTTTGAATTTGAACTCAGATAAGTTCTTCCTCACTATGGATGTCCAAGAGGTCACATATTGAGGGTTACCATCTTGGTCCAACTTCTGTTGGGAGAAAGAGAACTTGTCTGCTTGGAAAAAGAGGAACAGGTACACCAATATTGAAGAATACCTGAACATACCTTCTGTGGAAAAATTGAAGATTTGTTCATGGATATTGTCAGGTAGAAATTGAATGTAGTCAAACTATTTAGTATCCTTTTATTCAGTGGAGAAGATGGATAGAAAACCCAGAATGGGTTCATCTACCCACTCGTCTGAATAGTATCCTAGTAGACAACACACGGAGAAAATGATTTGGTTTCCTTTAACTAAGAATATGGAAGAATGGCATGGGGGATTCTTTTTGGGTAACTATGCGGCTTCAGGGAGAAAAATCTCAAAGATTTGAGCTCTCTGTGGGAAATATAATTTCTAGTACAACTCAGTCAGGATCTCAATGGAGAAGGGGGAGGCAAAATCATTTCTGGGTATCTGCATCATTTGGTTTATCGTCTCAGGGGTGATGGTAAAAAGTGTTTCTCCAAACGAAGAGACAATGGCCCTCTGGCTAGGAAGGTAGTGATTTTGGCATATTAGGGAAAATTCAGGGAAATGGTATGTCTGGGGAAACAGGTATAAAGGGAGATTGGATTCCTAGAGTCTGATCTTGTCACTCTAGTCCAGAAAAATATCTTTGAGCCAGAAGTGTAATTCGAAGAAGTCGAATTCACACTCCAGCTCTACAATTAGGTAGTCTGTGTCGGCTAGGGTGATATGATCCTGATCGACGGGAGGAGGGAGGAAAGGATTTTCTACAGTCTCAGAGGATTTGGATTTGGGCACCATCGTCAAACGGATATCTGCAACAAAAAATGATATTAATTGTGTTTACCAGGTTTTAATGATGGTTGTTGACTGTAAGCTTGATGGAAGTTGTCTTGAGAACATGATATGATGGCATTTACTACATCTGGATCGATGAGCAATGAAAACATGGTGAAAGAACCGAGTTAAATGGATGAACGAGATGTCTGTTATGGAGTGAATGGTGAGTTGGACAGGTAACGGTAATGGTCAACTGCATTGATTGGCCAACGGACATATCGGATGTGGTGTGGAGGGAATTGAATGGCCAACGGGTGGATGGAGGTGACGTGGAGGTAAATGAATGGTCAACGGGTGGATGGGATGTGACAAGCGACAGGTGAGTGGAGTGTGACAGTAGGTAGGATAGTGGAGTGTGGCGGTGGAGCACGGAGGTGGTATGGATGAGTGGTTTGGTGATTTACTCTAAGGGGGGGGAAGGTGGTAAGCGGTAAGGAGTGAGGGGGGTCCAAGTTAGCAGGAATGTGACACGTTATGAGGGGGAGGCACTTGGAAAACCGCCAACTCGGACCNNNNCAGAAAGGTCAGGGGGGTTCGATATTCTCTTTGTGTCATTGATCTGGGCACGCTATGATGAACCGTTGATATTATTGTGCTCTTTACCACAAAGCACCAAAACTATCATATCACCGTGGAACTTAGTATAAAAACATTTTTGTTACAAGGGAAAAACTCTCTATGGCCAAGGGTAAACCACAACAGACAGGTATGATAGCAGAAATCAACTCAATTCCAACATGTGCTATGTAAACCAATGTGCAATACAAGGAAGAAGCCTACCTCGATCCAATCGTTGGATGTCGTTCCACTGTTGAGCACTTTGACCCAAATCTTTACACCTGTAAGAAGTTCTCAACAAACAAGCAATGAAAGTATATAGTGACAGTATATAAAATGAGTTAGCACATCAGATAGCACAATCCATTAATAAACATTACAAACATGCCCATCGATAATAATCATATATTTGCAAGATATCGATAAGACGGGAAAGGAGTATTTCTATTAATAATTGATCAACAGAAGTATCAACATTACAGACTTCCATGTCGGTACGGTTTGAAACCAAGAAACCAAGTTCCTTCCAACTGGGTCTCCACCACTTCAATCGTCCACTAGAGGCAAGCTCATAGCAAAGGGATAAAGAAATCCTCTTGACAATAATGGAAGGGCTTGGGGGTTGAACACTATGTTCAGACTTGAGGGACAAAGGGATGCAAACTCAATATGAATTTATTTCTCCAAAGTAACTTTGCTCTCAAAGTTGAATGCTTTCTCTCTCTTTTTCCATAGCTCGAAATTGTGCTCTTATAGCCTCCAGAATGCAACTAAAGAGCCGAGTCAGAATGTTTCCAGTATATGGGAGGCCAAAGATCAGAGATCTTCTGTCGTGACATGGAAACCCAACTTCATTTTGTATTTGCTAGCACAAATCCCGATATATGTGAGTTGTAGTGGAGCATCAAGCATATATGCAGCTTGCAAAGCAGTTAGGGAGCGTATATGTGGAAAATATATATATTTTTGGCTCTGAATTTATTAAAAAAGGGTTTGATAAGTCTACATAGGGAAATGGAAAAAGGCCCTTTGTGCAAGATAGCAATGGTGAGGCAAATCTTGCTATAACAGATGCCCCCTAATGTGTGAGATCAAAGGAGTATCTGCAATGGCCAAAATACATTAAAAATAACCCAGAAGTGGAGTGGTAGAGAACCAGTTGGATGAACTCAATTGCTCATTATATTATGTACTCACTTTGCATACATGGTTGCCAAAAATACAATGCAGATCCATGTGGAAAATATACCAACGAGTGTTCATGGCCATGAGTAAGCAAATATAAATGTGGTTACATGCCAATAGTTGTCACAGTCATGAAAAAGGCCTAGTGAAACCAGTCTCAAAATCAATCTGAAGATATATGTATACCAAGGAGTACAATCTAATCTCCCATGATCACTGAAATCAAATAGGTATTGGTCCGATGAAATGGAAGCAACAGCTCAGGAAAGCTGTGTCTACATAGTGATGTCTTCAAGTCTTCAATACAATCTGCCAATGGTGCAAGTCTACATCATGTGAATAAATGAGTTGAGGTCGAACACGATGAGATATCGTTTGATTACCGGTCATTGAGGTATACCATTAACAAACGCGAGACATCCTACCAATGATGAAAGTAGGTATCAAGGCACCAAGTACATCTCTACAAATGTGAATAAAGGAGCTAGTGTTGAACATTTGAGAGATCCATTGATTAGGAGACATTGATGTATTCTCATCTGTCAGTGTCTAGAGAGCTTGCCACTAATGACTGCAAACCTTAAGGTACTCAAAAAAATCTAAGTCTCGTATCCAGAATACATGAGTTGAAGTCGATGGAAAGAGACCCACTGAAAGGAGAGCATTAAGGCATCTCTCATCAGTCAGCACGAGGAGCAACGCAGAAGCTTCATGATTTGGTGGAGATCGGACAAAGAACATGTTCAGAAACCAACAACCCTGTGCGTCTTTCACGTGTGCCAAATGCAAGTGGTACACAAAAAGACCCTTTGAATAGCAACCAGTGATGAAAACTGCTGACAAAGGCAAGGAAACCACCAATAAGGCTAATGGCATCCAAGACACTAAACGAATCCCAAAGTGTGAATAGATGTCTTGCCATCGAACACAAGGGAAACCACCCAGTCAACAACCCATGATGAAATGTCGATTGTTGGGTTCAAGGTGACCTACCAATGATGAAAGTACGGCCAGGGTGCATCATAAGACCAAAGTATCATGTTGTTAGCGCAAATTCTTGCAAAGGGGTGTTTTCTATCCAAGATTCGAGCCCGTGGTGTAAATGCAAAGAAATGGGGCTTAAAGAAACTAACAGATGCGTTTTTTCCAAGGTCACAGCCATGAGCGCACTGTGCAGCGCATAAAATCCCCATTTCGTGCTTAAAATGATAGCAAATGCATGATCTAGTGTCCAGTGGCCAGGATCGACCAATGGAGCAGATCGTCGGTCGACGGATATTTGCGGCCGATGGAATTGTGCCATGTTTAACATAGGAATCGGGCCCACAATCTCACCGAAGAAGTTCCAGCCATCCGATCAAAGGGGGGCACGTGGTGCACGATTAGGCTCTATCGCCACTTCGCCCATCGCGACTTTGAAGAGAAAGGATCAGCTCCTTCCCATCCACGAAACGTGAAGTGCCAAAGGTGTCCGAGATTTGGGCCCACAGTATCACCGAATATGATCCGGGTCGTCCGATCAAAGGGGGGCACGTGGTGCGTGATTAGGCTCCATCGCCACTTCACCCATCGCGACTTTGAAGAGCAAGGATCAGCTCCTTCCCATCCAAGAAACGTGAAGTGTCGAAGGTGTACCGGATTTGGGCCCATAGTATCGTCGAATATGATATAGCCTTCATCAGGGAAAAAGATCAGTTTGTGGTGATCTATTTGGATGACATCACAATCTTCTCCAGGTCTGACAAAGAGCATTGTTGTCACCTAAGAAAAATGTTCTTTAAGTGTCGGAGGTTTGGCCTATCCTTAAACCCCAAAAAATCTTTGTTTGCTATGAAGGAGGGGAAATTGCTAGGTCATATAGTATCAACAGAAGGAGTGAGGATTCATCCCAGCAGGGTAGAGACAATTCAGACTCTGTCACTTCCCCGGTCTAGAAAGGAAGTTCAGGCTTTTTTAGGGAAGATTAACTTTCTGAGGAGGTTCGTCTCAAATTTCACTGAGATGGTGAAACACATCACAGCCATGCTCAAGAAAGGAAAAGAAGTAAAATGGACTGTTGAACCCAGGGAATCTTTTATCCAAATAAAGAAGGCATTGACTGAGGCACCTGTGCTGATCAGTCTCGATTATTCCAAAGACTTCTTGATTTTTTCTTTTGCCTCTTTTGATACAGTAGCAGCGGTCTTATTGCAAAAAAATGAGGAAGGACGAGAACAACCCATTTCGTTCTTTAGCAAGGCATTGAGAGATGTAGAAGTCTAGTACGAGACCATGGAGAAGCAGGCCTATGCCTTGGTGAAAGCTCTCAAAGCTTTCAGAGTCTATGTCTTGCACTCAAAAGTGACTGCATACGTTCCTTCAGCCTCTGTGAAGGACATCCTTATACAGCCTGACATAGATGGGAGAAGAGGTAAATGGATTGCCAAGATCCTGGAGTTTGATCTGGAGATTAAGCCCACCAAGTTGATAAAGGGGCAGGGTTTAGCCAAGTTGTTGGTTGAATCCAATTGCAAGGCCTTGGGGATTAGCTTCATCAATGCTTGTTCAGAAAATCAGCAAGCTGAGTCATCCAACAAAGGTTCTCAGGGTGACTTATAGCTAGCAGAATGCACCTGGTATAGAGATATTTTGTATTTTCTGCAAGAGTTGAAGCCTTCTAATGGAATGGGAAAGAGTAAGGTGAGAGATTTGAAGCTCAAGGCGGTCAGATATTGCCTCATTGACCGAGCCTTGTACTAGAAAGACCCTCTAGGGGTATTTTTAAGGTGCCTGAATCCATAAGAAGCCCAGAAAGTTATGTTAGATTTCCATAGCGGCCTTTGTGGGGGGAATCATTTATGGAAGACCACAGCTCACAAAATCCTTAGGTCTAGGTATTACTGGCTCACTTTATTTGTTGATGTCTACAGAGAAATCAGAGCCTGCATCAAATGCCAAAAGTACTCAGGAAAGCAGCAGCTTAGACCACTGCCACTGAAGCATGTAGTAGCTTCAGCACCTTTTCAACAATGGGGGTTGGACTTCATCAGGGAAATCCATCCTCCCTCAAGTGGCCAACACAAATGGATCTTGACTGCAACAGACTATTTCACCAAGTGGATAGAAGATGCCCCCACCAGAAGTGCATCACATAAAGTAATTATCAGCTTCCTGGAGGATATCATAGCCAGATTTGGCTGTCCCAGCAATATTGTCATTGATAACGCTGCTTCGTTCAAATCTGAGCCTCTGATTAAGTTCTGTGAACAGTTCTAGATCTTGCTAATTCACTCCACCCCCTATTATCCTCAAGGAAATGGACTGGCAGAATCTTCCAATAAAATCCTAATCAAGCTCATTAAAAGATTATTGGAAGACAATAAGAGGGCTTGGGATTCAAAGCTCAAATTTTCTTTATGGGTCAATTGAGTTACAACGAAGAAGTCCCTAGGCACCTCGCCTTTTCAGCTAGTTTATTGAACAGAGGTGGTTTTTCCCACTCAGCTCGCCTTACCTGTAGCAAAGTTCTTTCAAAATTGTGAAGGAGAGATGGATCATATGGTTAGAAGGATTCATCAGATGGTGGAAGTACAACAGATCAGGGAACATGTGATGGATGCAACTCATAGTCATCAGCAGAAGGTCAAACAGGCCTTTGACAGGAAGGCCAGGAAGGAGTTTGAGATCAGGGATTTGGTGCTTAAGTGGGATGCACCTAGATAGGATAAGGGAAAACACAGCAAGTTTGATGCCCTATGGATCGAGCCCTTCAAAATCTCTGAGGTTTTCTCAAATAACACGTACAAGTTGCAGGATTTGGAGGGTGAGGAGGTTTTTAAGAGCCCAGTAAATGGGCATTTTCTGAAGAAATGTTTTGTTTGAGCCTTAGATGGTTCCTTTGTTTGTAAATATTGTCCTTTTGGTTCTTTGTTTACTTTTATTTTTATTTTTCATCTTAGTAAATGACTCCATAGCCCAATAGCAAGGCACTGACGCTGCAGAATGAGTTCTTAGAGCATCACAGGGACGACTCTATCCCCCATGGAGCCTAATGTTAGCGCAAATTCTTGCAAAGGGGTGTTTTCTCTCCAAGATTAGAGCCCGTGGTGTAAATGCGAAGAAATGGAGCTTAAAGAACCTAACAAATGCATTTTGTCCAAGGTCACAGCCATGAGCGCACTGTGCAGCGCATAAAATCCCCATTTCGGACTTAAAATGATAGCAGACACACGATCCAGTGTCCAGCGGCCAGGATCGACCAATGGAGTAGATCGTCGGTGGGCGGATATTTGCGGCTGATGGAATTGCACCATGTTTAACATAGGAATCAGGCCCGCAATCTCGCCGAAGAAGTTCCAGGCCATCCGATCAAAGGGGGGCACGTGGTGCGCGATGAGGCTCTATCGCCACTTCGCCCATCGCGACTTTGAAGAGAAAGGATCAGCTCCTTCCCATCCACAAAACACGAAGTGCCGAAGGTGTCCAGGATTTGGGCCCACAACCCACAGTATCGCCGAATATGATTTGGGTCGTCCGATCAAAGGGGGGCACGTGGTGCGTGATTAGGCTCCATCGCCACTTCGCCCATTGCGACTTTGAAGAGCAAGGATCAGCTCCTTCCCATCCATGAAACGCAAAGTGTCGAAAGTGTCCAGGATTTGGGCCTATAGTATCATTGGATATGATCCAGGCCATCTGATCAAAGGGGGCACTTGGTGCGCGATTAGGCTCTATGGCCACTTCGCCCATCGCGACTTTGAAGAGCAAGGACCAGCTCCTTCCCATCCACGAAATGTGAAGTGTCAAAGGCATCTGGGAGTTGGGCCCACGGTCTTGGCACCCGGCCACAGAGGAACAGGCCCAGGGAAAAGGTGCTAGTGCACACCATATAATGAGACAGGTCCCAAAACGTCGACATCATCACAGCCGTCCATCCAAAGGGACGCGTGGTGCACGATCAGGCCATGTCGGCATTTCGGTTATCAGGACTTCCAAAGGTAAGGGGTTTTTCTCTTCCATTGCATTTCAAAACCCCGAACCCCGAAATGTTGAAAGCGCCTTTGAGGATAAGCATAGGGTCACGACCCATGGTAACTTGGGGAAATAGAAAGAGTTGTGCAAAAGGGTCGAAAGAGCCATATTTAGCTGCAGAAGGGATCGTCGCGATCTCCAGGTGCCAGTCCGACTCGATCTCAACCCTGGTTCCTGCTAAGAGTAAATGAAGGTGGGAGGAGGTGGTTGAAACCTCTCTTCACTCATTAATTGTAAGGTATGGAGGATCCGACAGGCAGTCTGCCCAAGATGGTCTTGTGTGCTAGATTTTTTTTAAAGAAGCCATACCTAGTCCTCGACTGACCAGAGAAGTCTGCACACGCTAACTCAACATTTAATGGCTTAGCTACCCCCCTAAAAGAGCCATGCAAAGTTAAGGTGGCGTCTAACGAAGGAGTTCAGACCAGATTTGGCCAAAGAGATGCCATGCCCTGAAAGTCTAGGATGCCTCTGCTGGGCAAATGTTTGGGAGTATAAGTACTCAGTTTTTGTATTTTTGAAGGCATCGATGGTAGAGCACAGCTCCCAATTGTAAATCTTTAATCCAGCCTCTGGTTCTCTAGTTATAGAGGAACATTTGAGACTTCTTGTTTAATGGCAGCCAGCTTCTTCTTTTCCTCTATTCCTCTGAATCTAAGATCCCGGGCATGGATGATCCAGTCAGGTGTTGCATTGCTATATTATATAGGTTTGATATTATCATTTCTGCAATCTCCTTAGGTTCATTTTGAAGTTTTTTCGGCTCTGAGAGGATCTCACAGCCGAGACTTTTCCTCTTTTGTGAAGACTGCTGGAAGACCGGATGTCCAGAGAAGACTTTGTTTCTCCTCTCTTCCCCCCAAATACTCACCACTATTATTAGTACTGGCTTAAGTTAGGTCAAGACCTCATGTGTCACTGCTGTTCCAGCCCAGTTTTCTAAGTTAGAACGATATTGTTCCGAGTTTACTCCCAACTGATCACCCCTTTATAAACAAAATGTGACATAAATTGATGGGTGTCGGGCTCTGCTCCTGCTGCAATCTAGGAGTGACTTCCAACACCAACACATGTGATTCTGAGACAAACTAAGGGTATGGCCAACATGCGAAGTCAATATTTCTAAGGAGTGGCCGACACAGGTTGATATACTTCCTTTGAACAAGAGCATGAGACATACGGTGGACTCTGGCAGCATAGGATTATTTTTTTGTCGATTAGATGCAGGAGACATCCATAATGTTCTCTATAGTGGTTGGAAGATTAACTAATCGGTAGAGAAAATTCTATAACGAGATCAGCTTCCTAAGGCCATGCTAAATCCAAAATTATGATGACGCAAGGACTTAATAACTTCGTGCTATGTTCAAAGGCGACACGACTGCTACCAATTACAATATAGTGCTCCCTTCCCACTCGTCTTTTTTTGTTTTTTCATAATAAGTGAATGCTATGATACAGAGGAGGGAATGAGTGTCGCAAGTAAGCAAAACTAGTTCTAGCCGTGGAACGTACCTATGCTCAATTCAAGGAAATCCATGTGAGAGATGGACACTCAGGGTGATGTTCCCTTCAGGGTATAGGGTATCAAATTGTGAACGATATAGACAAGGCTCTGCTTGGTTGAGGATGCAAACTGCTTGGGCCATGGTTTATAACACAAAGCAAGAAATGGCTAAAGTCTCAATACTACAAGCAAGGGCATGAGATGCAATCACAATTTAACGCCAAAAAATGTCCTTTTTTATATCTTGTAGTCTATTTGGTGTGAAAAAGGGGAAGACTTGTGCCAAATAGACATATTTTCAAATCCAATTTATGGGTGTGAAGAAGACAAGTTCACTCGATGATCTTTTCCATTTTTTATAGCAAATCAGAAAAGAGCTTAACTAAGACTCATGATCTTTCAAATCCAATTTTAACGAGTGTGAAAGGGACAAATCACTCAACGATCTTTTCAATTTTTAGTAATGAGTCAGAAAAGAGCTTAACTAAGACTCATGTTTTGGGATTCTGCGGGTAATAAGGCCGCGTGTACATGAATGAGAAATGAGTCTCATTGTAAATTCATGTGTTGAATTCTAATGGACTCCCTGGTCCTAAGGAAAATCTCGACATGGGCACCAAATGAAAAAGAGATTCTAACTAGGGTACCCATGTTTGGTAAGTCTCTACCATTTATTAACGATGCTATGATAGCAGATGGAGGTTAATGTGTCGCAATAAATGGGTTTGTACCTAAGGCGTAAAAAGTGGTAATTGAAGGATAATGCAAAATTGTACGATGTAGTGAATACCTATCCTATATGCTAGGTTATGAATATACCTGCATGAGGATATGAACGGCCAACCATGACATTGAAATTTGTAAGAAATATGAGTCGAAACTACAAAAACCAGCTTAAAACCATTTTTGAATTAGTCCTTTAGACAAATAATAGCATAAAACTATATCAAATGGGTAAAAATGTTTTATAAATAGTAATAAAATCACAATTTACTATGCCATTTTCATTTTCACCCAAAATGGTGCAATTTGGACTAACATGCCTCCGAAATTCAAACGAAAATTGCGGGAGCAATAGGCAACGGAATCGCAAACCGTCTGGTCCAGGTAACTCTTCATCCCATCCTCTTCAAAGTCAATGGTTTACAATTTTGAATTGGGTTCCATTTTTTTAGTTTTTAAGGGCGCAAATTGTGTTTTTCGGTATATGCAGGTTTCTACTAATATGTCACGTATATAACCAGATATACGCCCTTGTGTGAACTACAGGGGGCATATATTAGGCACTACCTACGACTATTCTTGGATAAACCACGTATTTGTGTGCAAAATGGAAAAAAAAAAAAAAAATTAACTCAAAAATTGATTTTTGTTTGCAGGATGGTGTTAGAGTGGGGGGAGAGAGTGCATGAGGAGGTTGATGCAGTAGTGGAAATGGATCCGGTGGCTCAAGAGGCATTGAAAATATGTGGTCTATACAAGTTTTGGGCTCTCAAAGGAATGAGGGCCTAAGTGAGGTTATTGGAAATGTTGGTGGGCTATTGGGATCCAGATAGCGAGAGATTTATCCTTGATGGGCAACCATTAAGGATCGAAGTAGAGGACATCTACATCTTGACAGGACTTTCACACCGAGGAGAGGTCACGGACCTTAAGTTATGCGGGGCCGGAAGTGGGATGAAGTTCGAAGAATACATCGAGGCCCACTGTGTTGCAAGGACTCCCATGGTGGGAAGTCAAATCCCTATCTGAGCTATAGGTAACCTCAGCTTGAAGATTATTGTGCTCATGCTTACCAGGATTATAGGGTCAGCCTCGCTACATCAATCATCGAGATCACTTATGTTTTACGAACTAGAGTGCACGAGACCTACCGTGTACGATTGGTGTACCTCACTGTTGACCAACATGAAATGTCAGCTAACAGAGTGCAAGCAGGGGGCAAAGAGAAACTCCGGGTTTGCCTCTATCCTTTGTAGCTTATTTTTCAAGTAGATCCCAAGCCTGGAACCTAGAGTGGAGATCATTCCTAGAGGGCCACGTGATCCAGCTATGGCGCGATGGGTCGAGGTCATGAGGCGGTAGGGGGGAGGTAGGGTGGTGACACCCTACAACGATGATTTTTTCTTCTGGTGGGGGAGACAAATCATAGCTCTAGATGACTATCCCTATGCAGGAATTAATTTAGGAGGTGATCATGATATGCCACTTCCACCAAGAGCCGACTACGGCGCCGTAGGTAAACAATGTTTTTTATATATTTCATTTTTGTATTTTTAAAAGAACAAAATTATATTTTTTTTGGATGGTGTTTTTTAATATTAATTCGATACTTCTGTGGTTGTAGACCTGGGTCCGCAACGGCCAGAGGGATTCCTACGACACAGGTAGAGGCACCGAGAAGATGAAGCAGTGGGAGGAGAGGCGGAGAGAGTCCGTCAAAACGTGTAGGGAAACCTGTTGTGTTTGACGTAGAGGATTCCTATGGTTCTGGTGGAGGATCTACCTGAAGCCATGCAGAGGCAGGTTGTCGGTGTACCTAGAGCATGGGTACAACTCTTTCGGTGTCTCGCCAACGCCATGGTTTTCTATCACGAGACTCATCTGGCGCCACAGGCGCAGATGTCATAGGACTTGTATATCAGTTGTATATGTATTTTTTAAGGTTTTAGCCCCAATTTTGTAATATAAAACACCATATTTTTTGGAAATATAAAAAGAGGGATCTTCGGCTGTACTTATATCTTACAATGTGTTCATTGATTTAATGGTCTTCTTTTCTTTATTAATGTGACAAATGCAAATCCAAAACATAATTAGCATAGGCATCGAATACATGATTAGAACTTCTAGGAATGTGAAAATATGTAACAAAATCAAATTGTCGTTCTAAAAGATGTACCCATAGGAATCGACGAAGTAATGTTGGATCACGCACACGGTAACGACCATTTAACTGACATACGACTAACTAAGAATCCAGGTGCACCTCTATAGAGCGAATACCATGTGAGATAGCATCGCGCAATAATTCTATAACGGTGCTATATTCGGCCACATTATTCGTGGATGGCCCTAGGAATACGCCACTTGAAGACACTAGCAAACCCTCGGACGAGTAAATCGCCCAAGCGGCGGAAGCTAAGTTCCGTGTATGACAACTGGAGCCGTCTACGAATCCTACGTAGACCAAAGATTCCATTGACATATGCCAACAAAAGGGAAAAGTCGATAACCAAGCCAAAGATAAAAAAGGGGAAAAGGTGTATATACACTAAATTTACATTACTATACAAAGGCTTTCACCCAAGCCCAGGGCTCAAGCGTAATAATTTTTTAAGTAGAACCCATTTCTGGGCTTAGCCAATTTATTCCCTTCATAATCTTCCAACTCGTAGGCTCCTTTTTCTAGAACATGTCGCACGATATAAGGATCGTGCCACATGGGTTTAAACTTGCCTACCCCTAGCGGTTCTTTGGCTTGGTCATACAAGAGGACCAAGTCACCCGCAGTGTACAACCGGGGACAGACAAACTTATCGTACTGAACCTTGACACGTTTCTTATTTTCCTCAATAGCCGTAAAGGCGTCTTGACGCTGCTAATCAAGACTCTCTAGGTGTACAAGGCGTCTCTCTAAATTCGAAGTGTTAGGTAGAAGCTCAACTACCAATTTGAGAGAAGGGATTTTGCATTCAGCGAGAAGTATTGACTCCACACTGTGTACTAACTGAAAAGGAGAAAAAATGGTGGCAGTCTTAATAGAATTTCGGTATGCCCAAAGTGTAGGATATAACATGATGTGTCAGTTGGAATTGCTCCGACTGGAAGTTTTTTGCAAAATGGTCTTGAGAGACTTATTGACTACCTCTACTTGTCCATTTTCCTTTGGCTAATAAGGAGACGAGTGATCGTGTTTAAACCCCAGCTTAGATGCTAGTTCTATCATCATTTCATTTTGAAAATGATTGCCATGATCAGTGACACTCTCACTCGAGATACCGAACCAGGCGATAATTTGGTTGAATACTAAAAACGTTGCAGTCTTCCCATCAGATTTCATGGTAGGCATGGCTTTGGCCCACTTGGTGAAGTAGTCGACAACCATGATAATTTTTTGATGCCCCCCAGCTGAAGTTGGGTTGCAATCAATGAACTATACTCCCCATTTAGTGAAGGGACCAACAGTAATGACTAGGTGGAGAGGGGCTGGGTGCGAGCGCATTTTCCAAGTGAACACCTAGCAGGGGTGACACTTCTTAACCACTTCAATACAATCTTTGAAGATGGTGGGCCAGAAGTAACCGGCTCACAAGATTTTTTGGGCTATTGCAAGCCCGAATAGATGACTGCCACAAGCCCCTTTGTGGAAATCATTAAGTACTAACTCGACTTCTTCATAAGTTAAGCAACGACGTAAGATGATATCTATTCCTCGATGATACAAAGTGTCGTCGACGATTATATACTTTTTGGCTTGGTAACGAACACGTTGTCGATCATCTCATGAGAGATGTTGAGCGAAAGTCAAGGTTTGAAGGTATAAAACAATATCTCCATACCAGGGGTCGGATGACGAAACAAGGAAAATGTGTTCATCTGTGAATGAATTGACATGAATAACATCTTCATCTAACCGTGGAAAATCGGATATTAACTCTGCAAAAACTAGTGATTTCTTGGACTTGGCCGAAGCAAAGTAGAGATCAAATTCTTGTAAGATGACAATCCACTTATTATATTTTTTGCCTATGCTATGTCTAGTGAGGACATATTGAAATGAATTAACATGGGCAACCACAGTATTTTTGCAAAGCAATATATAGTGTCGTAAACGTTGGACTGCGTGGAAGGAAGCCAAAGCTAGCTTTTCAACATGTGAGTAAATCCATTCAGGATTGACTAAATTTTGACTGAGATAGTATATGACGTGCTCGTGGAGCTCATCATCCTCCTGAACTAGAACCATACTAATGGTCTCTTCAGACGCGGCGATATACAACAAATAATCTCCACTGTAATCAGGGGATTTCAGCAGAGGGGTCGATACTAAGGATTTTTTTAAGGCTTCAAAAGACTGTTGGGCTCGCTCATCCCAGATAAACGGGGTGTATTTCTTCAATAGGTGCATGAAACCCTTAGTGATATTGGCATAATTCACGATAAATCGACTCAAAAAGTTAGCTTTCCCATGTAAACCTTGAAGCTGTCTAATTGTGCGTAATGGAGGCAACTGAAGAATTGCCTCAACCTTAAGTGGATCTACCATGATCCCTGTCTCAGAGACTTAGAATCGTAAGAGACAACCAGATCTAATGCAAAAGATGCATTAATGAGGGTTGAGTTGGATTCTATAGTAGCGGCATCTTTCAAAAAACAGTCGAAGGTGTGTAGCATGATCCATTCTCTTGCGAGAGTGAGCAGCAAGATCATCGAGGTAAGCTTTGACTATGTGTTTGAGATCATGAAAAGCAAAAGTCATGGCTCGTTGGAAGGTTGCTCCAGCATTTTTTAGGCCGAAAGGCATTTTCCGGTATGCAAACGTGCCCCAAGGACATATGAATGTCATCTTATGTTGGTCTTTGGGTTTGATCTGGATTTGGTTATAGCCTGAAAATCCGTCCATAAAAGAAAATATTTCGCTTCTCGCACACTCATCAAGATTTTGATCAATGAAAGGTGTGGGGAAGTTATCTTTAGGACATGCCTTGTTCAGGTCACGAAATTCCATACACACACAGATGGTTCCTTGCTTTTTATTCACGGAAACGGGGTTGGATACCCATTCAGTCAAGGGAACTGGGTAGATAAATCTGGCATTAAGTAGCTTCTCTACCTCTGCCTTAATAGCAGGGGCCTTTCTAGGATTAACAACTCTAAGACATTGTACAATGGGTTTAGCATACGGGTAAGTACTAATCTCATGTTCAATAATATGGGGGTCGATCCCTGGCACCTCTTCATATGACCAAGCAAATACGTCTCGAAATTCTTTGAAGAGGTTGGTGTAGATCACAGTCTCTTCTACTGAACAATCTACACCTATATTTACATTTTCAATCTTGCCAGGGGTACGAGAGATATCGATCTGGATGGTGGGAAAGATACTCGCCATATTCCCTTCAGCGTAAATTCCATGTGTATCAAGTGGAACTATGGTGTGACCGACTATCTCACTCAGGGCAGATCTAAAATCATCTTGCTCAATTTTTTCAAGACTTGGGAGAAAATAAGATCGATGATGCATATCGTCCCAAGGTCTCTCGAAAATATTCATGGCTTTGAGGATGGCTTCGTTCGAAGGCAAAGTGTCATCCAATAAATCATGTGAACAAGATAACAAAGTGGCCCACATGGGCCTGAGAACTCGATCCTCCTCAACTGTCTGCGAGGGAACAGGATCGGGATCGGCAGAAGAGTCAAGCATATCATGATATGCAATCTCTACTATCGATAGTGGCATATCCATGCCAACATGCAACTAACCTTCAATCGATGAAGTTGAAGAAGGTAGGGTCCAAGGGTCGCTGAAATAAGAAGTGTGGAAAGGGATGGACCTCTCTACTGAAGCGAGCATACTAGACATGGCGTAAATGTGGTGAATCAGTGTCGAGAAGTCAAAAGTACCCATGAGGGAAGAATACATTCTGACACTGATATTCTCAGTTGTCGGTTGAGAATTGTCAACCACGGGGATCGATGATCCAACAGATGCATTCGGGATAGAGTACGCAAAGGATAACTGGTCAATCGTCAAGACTTCCCCTTGATGAGGGAAACAAAGTCTGTGGAAAATGGATGATATGATGGCGACCATAGCGTAAGTCCAATTGCGACCTAGTAACAACTTATAATCGAGAGGTGCATCAACTACCTCTACTTCCACTTCTACTGTCTTCCCACCTAACTGGACCGGAAAGGCGGAGAGAATACCATGAGGGCGGAAGGAATGACCGTCGAATGTGGTCAACATGGTCAACGATTTCGAAAGGGTTGGAGAACCGATAGCTTTCCAACAGGCTAAGTACATCACGCAAGTGGCAGCACCTTCATCAACGACCGCCCGTTTGATGGTATATTTAGAATACTCCATGTGGATTTGGAAAGCCACATGGTAGGGTAAGCGAGGCTTCACTTCCGTGACATCAAACTTGATGATCTTCGAGCCACTAGGTGCTAGAGATCCTAAGGTAGAGAGTAAGGCATTCCTCCATGATGGACACATCTGGAGTACCTCCAAAGAAGACATCGTGCAAGGTGTTTGGCCCATATCCTCAACAATAGAGTAGTTCTGGGCAGATTTAGCATTAGGGTTATGAGTGGAGCGCTTGAACACTCCTTTCGGAATACGAGGTGGTGGCTCTGGTTTTTCGATCTATAAATTCATCTCTGGCGGTGGAGAAGGAGCTTCTAGGTTGGTACTAGCTTTTGAAGAGTCGTAATCTTGAGAGCAAGTGGCTATATCAATTTTTCCGTCAACCATATTGATACAAACACGGTCGCCATCTTGCAATGGTGAGTTTTGACTCCCACCAGACGCATTTCTGGCGTTCGAAGAACTTGAGGATAAGTGTTGGTTGTGAGGAAAAGGATTAGTCAGCACAGTGGGCAGAAGATTTAAAAGCCTTGCAGCCTCCGCAAGTTTGGAGCATAAGTGTGTAAGGTGATCACCTGTACAAAGTTTACAAGGAAACTTAACCTTATGCTTTTATTTCGTGCCCTCTCCAGCATTATCATTCTATTTTCCACTATTATTCTTGTCCTTAGGTTTATTCTTCCCACCTCTATGATTATTTTGACCTTTCTGTTTATTCCCATCTGGTTGTTGGTCACCATTTGGGTTTTTCTATGACTGCACGGAATGTACATCCGTCGATTGGGTGGGTTTGGAGGATCCAGATGAAGCTGGTCCTCTGGCAGACTTCGTTGCCGAGTCTGCGGACTTTACATTGGTGGACCCCACAATGTCATAGGCATGGGGCCCAGGACCCTGTCTAGGATCATGAATCGACCACGGTGCGTCAGGAAGAAGGTGGTATAACATCCTAGACTGAGCATAGATCAAATCGAATTGTTGGGCTCTAAAAATGGCCTTTTCCTCGCTGAAGACCCCGGAGGTAGAAACGTCCTTTGAAATAGGAGCGTACAAAGATTTTTAAAACCATTCTAAAAGAAAGGTCGAGGGTATGGGAGTCTTAAATAACCATTTTCGCCTACGCCATTCCTGGATATGATCCAAAATATGAGTACCGGAACCTTTGTGTAAAGTTGAAAAAATTTCAAGGCCAGCATCGTAACGAACCAGTAGTTGAAAATGGTTAATAAAGGCTAGCACTAACTGTTGAAAATACCCATATGTTCCCCTAGGTAGCTCAAGATACCATTGTGATGCAATCCCAATAAGAGTGTGTTGAAACAATCGTAATCTAATAGATTCAAAGAATTCGATGAGCACCAGAGGTGAAAAGTAGTGACGTGATCACTGTTAGGTGAAAATATTGTCGTTTTAATTCTGTTGTAGTAATTTCCCAACCATTTAATTTGTCAATCCGAGGTCCGCAGGCTTACAAAGTACATGCACTATATATGCAGGAGTAGGCACCTAACTTCTAATCTAAGAAAATTCAATCAAATCCTAACTCTTTCATTCCACTTAATAAGACTTAGTTGTTGTAGGAAAGAAAACACTAGCTCCCTTTCAAGAGGTCCTCTCAAGATGTTTCACAAATCCCATCAACAATCAAGATCATCAAGTAAACACTCATGCATTGAAAATAAATACACTTAAAAGGGCTTAGTTGTTGTAGGCATGAAAACACTAGCTCCCTTTCAGGAGGTCTTCTCGGAATGTTTCAAATAACCTATCAACAATCAAGATCATCAAATAATGCTAATAAAAACAATAAAGCATATAAACCTATTCAAAGCATTAAAACAAGAAGAAAATGCTACTATGATCTATTTGGAGTGAGCTCAATTCTCTCAAGAACAAAGTAACACATAAACTAAAGCATTCTAATTCTAAACTAGAGAATGGAAATTGATGTGAAAAGAAAGCTTGATTCTTATTTCATCATAAGTTGGATACAATGCTCCAAGAGTCCTCCCCTTGAAATGGAGGAGGCACTCCTATTTATACAAAAATTAAGATAACTTAGATCCACAAATCTCTCCTAGAACCACAAATGTCTCATTTGGTTACAACCATGTGCTCACACCTATCAAGTGATATCTCTACAAATCCTCTCACAAATCTCTCTTTCATGATTAATCTCCATCCAAGATACTTGAGTAAATCTCCAAATCTTTATCAAATCTTCAAAGGGTTGAAGAGGGAATTCGAATTTGAGGCTTGATGGTCAAATTTGACTTGGTTGGAGTCTTCAAATACACCTGTAAACATCATGAAACTCATCCCACTTCCATATATAAGTGTAA